>JARHVA010000379.1:0-62500 GCA_037957365.1 Torreya grandis
GGTGTAGTAAAAACCTATGCAAGGGTAAAACTCTACACCAACAAAAACAAGGAGTTTCATGCCACTTTTCATGATTTTTATGCCTTGTATGAACACTTATACTTCCTAACCTTGCATGGTACATTCCATAATCTCTTCTCATGCACAAGTGACCCTTTTTATCAGTTTTACAAATTGTCCTTGTGACCTTTGGACTTATCTCTCTCTCTCTCTTCTCTCTTCTCTCTCTCTCTCTCTCTCTCTCTCTCTCTCTCTCTCTCTCTCTCTCTCTCATCCATCTCCTCTCCTCTCTCTATCTCTCTCTCTCTCTACTCCTCTCTCTCTCTCTCTCTCTCTCTCTCTCTCTCAAGTTCTATCAGAACTAGCCATTTTGGCCTCTGTAACTCATTCTCCACTTGAGTATGGTAAAGCCTTGCTTATTTGCATACCATTTGATTAATAAAACTACTAATTTTTTACGTCTTCCATAAATTTTGATAGTTTTTTTACTTGGATGATTTATTTTTCTTAGTGATGAATTTTTATTTCCTTAACATTATTTTTTTATTCTCTCACCTATTTGTAGTTAGCAAGCTTCTTCTTCCAGGGCATGTGAAGTGTTCTAGGAAGTGTCAAGGTTGAGTGAGTTAGTCTATTAACTAGTGTCATTCAAGACCTCTTGTCCTTGTACTCTTAGTCTAAACATTCATCTTTAACATCATAATGTAATATTAATGTGATAATATGTAGATTGGAGAAGTATATGTTTGAGTAGTCTCTTCGTTTCATGTGTAACATGCGGCTAGTTTTGGAAGTCATCAACTTATTTAGTGTATCACCTCCCTTAGGATAGTTTGATTTTAGTTTTTCTCTCTCCCTTTTTTCCTCCAAAGTTTAGGATTCATTATAAATGGAATATGGAATATTCTTTTCACTCACCAAGGATTTTGTACAAGTGGTTTTGTTAAACACTGTCACCTACAACCAACTTAGTGCTCAGACTTGAGAAAGTGTTCACATTGTAGAGTATGAAATATAATGGAATTATGAAGAGGTTTCATGGTGGTATATGATGATTATAAATTTTAAATAAGGCCTTACATTTCATATTATTAGTAACTTTCAAGTTGAAATGGCCTCTAATGGTAGCCACAACCTACCGCCACACTGCCTCCTTCAAAGCCTAACCCAAGGTTACAAGACTAGATCATGTTTCCATGATTTGTATAGTTAAAAATTAGTTGAAAGGACCATGTTTTACCTAAAATTATAATAAATATGAGTTGATATGAAATTATTTGAGTCTCATTATCTCCTTAAGGGTCCTTTTCATATAGGAAAATGTTCACCTACAATAGAACAAGTAGACAATGACCCTAAACAAAGTGTCTATGGTGGTGTTATAAGCCATAAAAAGTGAAAACAGTTATAGGTAGGTGATATATGACCTTATGATTCAAGGAGGACCTAAAACACAAATTACCAAGTTAAAAGTACAACCTATAGGAATCAAAGAAGTATGGTGACACAATTAAGATAGGAAACTCAGTCTTGTGAGCTTAGGGTGTAGGTAAAGAGTAGATGAATGAGTTATAATGATGAAAAAATATGAAAAAATTTATTAGGACTTTTATGATCTTCATAATCTCTTTACCATTATAAATGGTGCAAAATTGGATTTCTAAACAAATAAAACATAGTCAAAGGAAGCAAATAGTCCTAGATTAGGCAGTGAGCAGGTTTAGGGATTATGAGTGTGTGAAGTGTATATCGATGAGACAAAGGAATTAAAAAAACATAAAAATGACATACTAAGGTTTTATTGTGTCTAATTAATTTTTCAAAATCTAAATTAAATCTAATAATAACTGCAGGTGTTCCCTCCAATGTAGGAAACACAGTTAGGAGTTGTGCACATAGTCTTGACTAAAAAAAGGTTATAAGGGGTAACCTTGGGAGTTGGATTCAAAAATGGAGATGGAAACATATTAATAATTATAATATTAATATAAATAAACCATAATAATGGCTTTTTAATAGGGATAAAGAGATCTAAACAAGACACATTATGGTCCACACCAACTAACCCTGTACACAGTACTTTCACACAGTCAGTCTTAGACTTTTGAAGAGTATGGAAGGTCAAATGACCTAACAAAAAAATAAAATTGGTATATATTGGTATAAATAACTTGTATATAACCATATAAAATATTCGTCTTATCTTATAAAATAGGGGTATTTCCCTCTATTTTATCCCAGACAGAGGGCACTCCCCTTAAGTGTAAATTGGTAGGTTAGAGAAGATGGATGAGAAGGATGGACTAAAGGGTATAGGGACATTTAAAATGGTATGTTAAGTTTAAAAAAATACATATATAAACACAATAATCAAGTAGGAAAGGGTGAAAATAAATAGGGACGTCTAAATCATCAAGGTTTACAGTCATGCCTATTAGGCATGGTTTAGGGCCTAAAGACCAAATGAGAGACCAATGCCACTTCTAGCTCTAGGAGTGGATTCAAATGGACCAATACATGTTTATGGGGAATAATATATGTTTATAAGATATTTTTATGTATAATAAATCATGATAAACCATTTTTGGGTCTTAAAAACAATTTAGGCCTATTAAACAAGGTTTAGGCCTAGTTTCCAAATGAGGGAGTCATTCACACTCATAGCATTATATATGCATTATAAATTATGTTAGCATGTTAATAAGGTAATTATAGTTGTTTTTAATCTTCCACATTGTAGATAAATCATCAATAATCCTTTTTTGGGATCAAAGACAACATTAACCCTATTGAAATGAGGAATCAAGCTCAACAAGACAATTTTGGATGCTCACATCTCCCTTGAGGCTGTGCATGGGAATATAAAAAGTTAAAGTATGTTTATTAAGGTATTAAAATATTCATTTGTGTAATTTATTTCTAGTTTCAATGTCCCATATTTATGAACAAACTTTAAGAGGGTAAAATAGGCCTAAACCCTTGCTAGTGACTAGTTTAAGGAAATGTAGATGGAAAGCTAATCTGATGGAATATTTTGTCTTGAATGATAATTGGAGGTTTTATAATACTCTCTTAGGATCCCTAAAATCAATATTATTTGTACAAAATGTATACAAACAAGGTAAAAATTGGGTTTTTTTTAATTATTTTTTACATTGTGCAGGTTCTAGAAACATTCAAGAGATGAAACCAAGTTTGAGAGGAAGATATGGACTTATTATAACCACCAATCTAAATTTAATGTTCCATAAAAATATTACGTGTTCAAAAAATAGCTCTCATCTCAACCAGTCAAAACTTATATAGTGACCAAGCTAGTGAGAAGGGTGGAAAACTTCAAGTGAGTTAATTTTAAGGTGTGCCTAATGAATATATGGAAATGGAGGGTCTTAAAAATTGTCATTAACTCCATCCCATGTATTTTCATTGAAAATTGATGCTATTTTTAAATCCAAGTGTGCAGGGTACATGAAGGAAGAGTTTTTGTAGACTACAGATGGTGATAGCTCATTTATAAATGATGCCAGATGACCATGACTATAACAAATGCATGGAGAGGCATGTTTTAAATCCTTAACTATCATTCCAATCATCAAACATATCCCTAGTAATTTTTGGGACGTTCAAATAGATGTGGATGATGAAGGCAATTTTTTGAGCCAAAACAAGGAGTTTCATGCCACTTTTCAGTAGTTTTATGCCTTGTATGAACACTTGTACTTCCTAAAATTGCATAATCTATTCCATAATATTTTCCCATTCAAAATTAACTCCTTTTCTCAGCTTGAAAAGTGTCCTTGTGACCTTTGGACTTCTCTCTTCTTCTCTCTCTCTCAAGTTTTATAAGAACTAGCCATTTTGGCCTTTTTAACTTATGCTCCACCTGAGTATGGTGAAATCCCTACTCATTTTCATACCATTTGATCAATAATAATTATTTTTAACTCTTTCATAAATTTTCATAGTGTGTTTACTTGGATGATTTCTGTTTCTTAGTGATGACTTATTGTTTCCCTTAACATTGTTGTTTTATTCTCTCACAAGCTTCTTCTTACAAGGCATGTGAAGTGTTTTAGGAAGTGTCAAGGTTGAGTGAGTTAGTCTATTCACTAATTCCATTTAAGGAATTTTGTCTATCCTTTCTAGCCTAAAACATTCACCCATAACCTCATAATGTAATATTGATGTGAGAAGATGTGGATTGGAGAAGTGTATGTTTGGTTAGTCTCTTGGTTTCATGTGTAACATGTAACTAGTTAGAATTCATCAACTTATTCAGTGTATCACCTCCCTTAGGATAGTTTGATTTTAGTTTTTTCTCTCCCTTTTCTCCCCCAAATTTTAGGTTTTAGGTAGTGATCCAAAGTGGCACATCAAGGGAGTTAGCCCTATCTAGAGATTCACCTCATTCATAGGTTGTCCACAAACCTAGATGTGTTTCAATTGTGCCACTTGAATTAGGAGAGCTGAGACATCTCCTGAAAGAGAAAAAAATTCAAGTGAGAACACAAATTTTAATGGCTTTCTAATGTGTAGACTATGTTTCTCTCATAAATAGTGGTAGGGTCTTTGATGAAATAAGAATACACAAAGTCGCAAGTCTAGATGCTAAATCTTTGTGAACCCATAAATCTCACTTCCACATGCCATAATGAGAATATACCTATTTAATGTGTAAGTGTTAATGTGACTAAATATTTTGATATGACTCTACTATTTCTATATCTTACATCTTTTGTGGATAATATAAGGTATGTAGTTGATAGTTTTACTATATAGAGCACAAGAATGATGCAACACATCAGAGACATGTTTTCTATAGACAATAACATGGAGCAAAGACAAAATAATTTGAGTTCAGCTCTACTTATACAACCATTGCAATAATAAAACCCTTGCTTGGATTCATTTATTAGATATATTGTAGATAAACTTTTCTTTGGAAAAGGGTATATTTTTTACACAAATGTACAACTCTTACTAATGATGAAAATTTTGCTTTTGGTTTTGTTGAATTTAAATAACTAGGGGATATTTTTGTTTGCATTCATGTCCTAAGGTTATAAAATGAATTGGGAATTTACATAAGGAATGCTATTAAAACATTGTGACACTTGAAGTATAGAGGTAACTGAAACATCTATCATTAAATGGCCTTCCAACAAAATTAGTGGACACTGAGACTTGTAGAGTAATCAATTTACCATACATGACACCAAAGGAGAAAGAAATTGGAAATGTTTGGGACGTAGTGGATAATGAAGTCACTCCTTTCTTAACATTCCTAGTGTAAAGGTAACCAAAAAAATTAGCTTGTGCCTAAAAATACTTAGGTTGAAAAGGAAGTCAGCCAAACACTTCACTTAGCCAAGTGGAGTTTGATGAAAGCATAGATAGTGATATTTTAACAATGTATGTGGATAAATGTTGCATCAAAAAATGTTTGTAGTCAGGATTGTCATTTGAGATTCTAAAATTTGCAAAGATAAAGTTGCTTAATTCCACCACAATAGATAGGAGGCAACATGTCTTAGATTCCATTTCTACTGATTTATTTAAGAAAAATAAAAACAAAACTAGCATTGACTTTTAGGGTACATAGATCTATTTGGAAGCTTGGCTTAAAATCTATGGATTGAAGAGAAGTACCTTTTTTGACATTAATGGGGAAAAAAATGCATTATATGCAGGGAGATTTTATCAAAATCCACATAAGAATACAATGGTAGCTAAAGATTTGTTGGACCAATTGGTGGATGTTTTTATAGATTTTTCTCCGAGACTAACATGCCAAGTAGATATAAATGGCTCACGAGAAAATGTTTGACATCTCCCAACATCTTTCACTCAATAATTTATGAGGCACCACATCAATGCACAATTAGTTGATATGGAATATGAGCCAATATCCCAACCAAAATTCAATAACATGTGGAGAACTAATTTTCATAATGTGACCATTGCCACATCTGATGACTTCACTAGGTACAAAACATGCATCTTGTTGACTCAACATAAATGCTCTAGATCCCTCTCTAGAGATCAAGAAGAGTGTATCAATCAAGAATTCATGATGCACTCAAATTAAATACTTTTTTCAAGACAAATGTATTACACACATAAACAAATGTTATATCAATAACCTAAATAATGCCTTAGTGTCATTCATGACAAGGTGGAATGTCAAAAAATATTTGTGCCAAGGATAGTGACAAAAAGTAAAGTAGTTACAGATAGAATATTAGAGTTGTCAATGGCAAGGATTATAACACATGGTCATGGTGCAGGCAAATATGGGCATTTTTTTTAACAAAATTCTTGGAGTTACTATCACCTCATTTAACAAGTACTTCAGGGATATGGAAACAACAATGCTAGATACTTATGGATCTTTACTATATAAACCTAGAACTTCAAAATATCCATTATATGATGCACTTTTGTCTAACAACTGCTAACTTGAATGCAAGATATAGAGAATAAGCACAATCAATTGGTGCCTTCAAGAAACTTCCTTATATGATATACCTTCAACTAGACAAGTATTGTGGGGTAATAAAAAAAGGTACTTCCATCCATAATTATGTTTAAAAAAGGTTGAACATTATATGGAACTAATGTTACATTTATGAATTCACTAAATCATGATTTTTCATACAGGTATGTATTATAATATTTATCTCTCCTTGTATACAAAGGTGTTTTCCTTGATGTTGAAGTCGAATTTATCGCTATAGGATATACCCATGAGGACATCAATGACACATTTGGAAACTTGTCTAAATGCATAAAGGGGAAAGATGTATGGAGTATGGCAGAGATGATGGACACTTATAGGATGTGTGAAAATACAAGAAACTTCATGCCATATTTAATTAAAGAGGTAGTGTATTTCAAAGAGTATGTTAATAGTTACCAACTAAAGGGAAGAAAGGAAATAGTAAGATTGATAAAAGGTCAATACTTTCTTTTGCGCATGGATTAAGGTCAGCCCATTATGCATTGAAAAAATCTATAAGAGATAGAAATTAGATCCCCTTGAATACATTATGGGGAACAAAAGAAAATGGTGAGCCAAATGTTCGAGAAGGTAATCCGACAAAATAATATTTCAAAGACTTGAAAAATAGAGAAATGTCTAAATATTCCATTGTTACAAAAGAATCAGATAGAAGTAGAAAAAAGAGTGAAAAAGAAATTAAATATAACTTGAATAAGTATGTACATCAATTCAATAAATTTGATTTGAACAGAAATAGTAAGTGGAAGCATCTAGTATATTACTTCTAAAACACCCACAACATAATGAAAGAAGATGTTCCCTTATGAATTTGAGTGTAAAGGATATTTTTGGCTTAAAACTCACCATGACATATACCTATATAAAGATCTTCACAAAATGGTTGATGACAGGACCCTTAATTTTGGAGTAGCATCTACAGATACACATGTTGGTCCAAGAAGCAAAAGAACAAAAAATGCATTTGATCCAGCGAAAGATGTGCAAATCAAAGATATGTTGTTTTTCAGACTTGACAATTCTAAAAGAGTGGACTGTATAGTATGGGTTACTAGAGCTAAAAAAATATTGAGATAATAAAAAAAAAATGGGGATATAGAATGAAGGGTCAATGTATCTTGGTTCATCCCATTTTATGCAAGGAAAAAAGATGCAAAAGAAGCAAAAATTTATTCTAGCTACTTTAACAAGAAATGGAAGCCAAACCCAACTAACACATCTTTACCATCCATACTCATAGATAGTATCATCTACACTTGGAAACCAAATAAAAATTGGAGAGGTCATACACTTGTTCTCACTGATTTTTTGAAAGACATTGTAAAAGACTATTTGAATGCATCATCCCACTAAGCACTAACAAAAATAGTGATAACAGGATTGGGAAATTTGAAATGGTGTTTCCTTAATTTTAAAATGAGAAATATGAATGTTTTTTTTCAAAATCTAGTCCATTTTTTGAGAATGTATAATATTTTATTGTTTTATTTATTTGTATTTACTTCTAGTGGTACTTCACATTTTAGGTCTTGGAAAATACACTTTAGCATTTGAGTTTTATATTTTATACTAAGACAATTCAGTATTTCCATAATTGTGCATTTATTTAATAGCATTTGGCTATTAGAATGTCCAATTCACATTTTTACATCCTTCAAAATGGTCTTCAGCAAATGGTCTTCATAATTTGCACATTTGAGAATTTACACTTCAACTTTTATGTTTTGAAAAATACACTTCGGGATTCTCATGTATGCGAAAAGGTCTTCAAGTTTTACACCTAGGAATGTCCCATTTGCACATGTCAAGATTTGTTCTTTGACATTTACATATCGATAAATGTTATTAAACTTTTCAATTTTTCAAATTACATTTCATACAAGCACCTGAGATTGTGCCACATGACATAATATCGATGAATCAACTATGCAAAGGGATGATCAATCTAAACAAAAGTCCCAAATAATGCTAGCACCTAAGATTGCAACACACATCATAATATTAGTAACTCAAATATGTGGGAGATTATATTAATAATATAATAATAGAACACCATGATCGATATGTGACATGTACACAAATATGAGATAAACTTTGACATTCATGAGGACATCACCTGAATCAGATTAAATAGATAGTTTATGATCTATTCAGCCAAAGACACATCAAATCCTAAGCTTCCTAGGTGTTTTAAATAACATATCTCCTGAGAACCTAATTGATATATAAATTATTTTTCCTTAATAAATAAAATACCAAGTCTTATTATCTATAAATGCATGGTCTACGAACTAGTTTGAATGGCTGCATAATTTGGACTTATTGTAAATATATAATATAGATGTGATTTATTTGTAATAAGTCTAAGTAATTCTTGATGAAGTCCAATTTATTTATGATAGTTTTCAACTACTAATTATTTATGATCATTTTAAATAATTTAGACTTATCACAAATACATTAGACAGATGTGATTTATTTGTAATAAGTCCAACTTGATATCGATATGGTCTAATTTAATCTTGATATAGTCCAATTTATTTCTGATAGTTTTCAAAAATTTAGACTATTGATAAGTCTGACTTATATGAAATAGTCCTTATATGACTCATTTTATTCCTCATCCTCCTATATTTCAATGTTTTACAAGCTACCATCTCTCCCCCATTATTTTCCCATATGTTATATTTGGATATATAGTCCATGCTATCAATAATAGGCAAGGTAAAGTGCCACAAAATAGAGATAGTCAACATGTTCCTCCTCAACCACCTCCAGCTCCTATGATACAAGTCAATCATTTGTACAAAATGTTATGATATCATTGACTAATTATAAAGCATAATCATATTTTATACACTAAAATTTAATCAATAAATGCTTGACATTTCTGGTCCTTGACATATTTTATCTTGCTTGGCCAACTCACCATTCCAATAACCATTTATTTAGATGAAAGCCTTTAAAGTCTTAAAAATACTGAGAATATATTCTAGACTTCCCCAATTTATTCATATTCATACCTAATAATAATATAATTCACTATCATTTCAATTTCACAAAATTTTGTCTAAGTCAAATGAAGTGAATATTAAATAATAAAAATAACTTTGTAATTTAATAACAAATCATTCTAATAAATTATTCTTTCCAAATAACAAATCTACCTAATCTATCTAATTAAAATAGTTTTATATGTATTTAAAATCACGTTATTTAAATACTTAATAATGTATCTTTTACATAATATAAATGCCCATAATGAAGTTAATGACATGGAGAGATCTTAATATATAAAATAATATTTTTCTTAATAATTAAGAAAACAAATACAATTTTCTTCATTGATAATTTCATTCTATTCTAGTTAAAAGGACTCATTTCATTGTAATAGCTCTCCCAACCTTATCCTTAACATAAGTTACCAAATAAATAACTTCATTGCTCCATGCCATGTTTACATATAATACACTTTTCTTAAAATTAGTCATGAAAATGAGTAGGTGAATAGTAAATTTTGTGGTGGGATAAGTTGATTATTTAGAAAAAAACACTGAGGATACATGAGCTTCCATAAACAAATCTAGAATTTTATTTGTTAAGTCCTTAATTGCACTTATTACACTACTCATGTCATCATGCCATTCTTAGAGATAAGTTTTCATGTGTATGACATAACTTTGGCGTAGACCATTATCAAATAGAGTCATGATATTGAGATGTGGAAACATTTATTTCTTGACCCCATTGGTCAAATTACCTAATTTTACCTCCTTTTTATTGATTTTTTCTTGATATAAATTCACTCCATATTATAGAGTATTATTTTCAAGACATGTAGCTTTGGCTTGGGTTTATAGTCTTCTCATATTTAATTTCATACCCTCACATATTAGTTTTCATCTCTCTAATTGATCTTAACACATACTCTAGGTCTTTTTCAAATTATTCTTCTTCATGGCTTTGACCGTTTCTCTTCCTTGTTAATGAGAATAATTATTCTTATATTTATCAAAAGGTGGGAGTTGCTCCTTTGGTAATCTTACCTCTTGTCACTTTTTTTAATGGATTTCTTAAAAAAAAATTGATCTAAGACTCATTTGATACAACCATTTCCTATCTCTAAGATTCACCCAAGTGTATATCATCTATCCAGTTCACTTCTTCCTCTAATAATGTAATGGTAAAAGTAGTGGGAAGTGTAGCTAAATTAAATGGTTTAGTTTGAAGGAGATTTAATAATGGGGTAATCAAGATGAGATAACTTAGAATGAATGTATTGCATTTAATAAGTGTAGGGGATGATATGGTAAAATTAGGAGTGGAAGGTGTATGTTATATCTTAGAGAGGTTTCTTTGTAAGGAAAGAGAAGTTCTCATTGATACACTATGAGTAATTCCCTTTTTTCTCAAGAATAGTTTGAGGAGTTGAATTAAAAAAAATTTGTTTCCCTTTTTATCTCTTTTGGCATGAAAATTTCCCAAGCAATGATGCTAGGAAATCTAAGCATAACAGTGACCTTGGAAGAGCAAAGGGATGTGTAGAAGATCCACTATTGACAATGGAGTTTTGGGTTGAGGTTAGACCTCCTCGATAGGGACTTATCTATCTAGTGTTTTTGTGGTAACAAATGGAAGGGATATTGTTAATTTGTGACAAGGAATCAAAGTTATTCCCAGTTGAACAATAGCCTCATATTGGCTTGAAACATGTATCATAGAAACTGGAGGGATATACCTTATTGTTCTACAAGTAATTTCCCTTGTATATTCTTAGGTATACTAGGGATTTCTCCTTATAGTAAAAAAGGGATAAATATCCAATATTTAAATTGTTGGGATGGGATATTATAATGTTACATCCTCAAAATGGAGCATTGATATTGGAGGAGGGGTCTCATGAGTAGTGGAACTTTAGGGAGATAATTGGGCTATAACATATGTAGTATCAAGAATTTGAAAAATGTGAGATGGAGAAAGGGGTTATGTTACGTGGGACATTTGGGTAATGCTTTTCATGGAGGTATCCCTTATAATACCTTAATTTTGAGATGATGATCTTTATAGGGTGATACATCAAAATAATTAGGAGAAACTAGCCTCTCTTCCAATTCGAGTTTGAGTTTGCCGAATTGATGTATTAGCTATTGTTGAAGTGCATAGCTAAATTTGAAATTTTTATAATGTTGTTTTGTGAATAAATCTTAAAAAGAAGGTTAGCCTATGTAAATCACTCAAACCATATGCTTCAATGTTTTGCATCTCACAAAGGAGTTACAATTGTTGAAAGTCACAAGTATGTATCTTCCACATCTGAGCACGCTACCTCCTTTTTTTATTTTAGGTCATTTTTTATTTATCCCTAATAGCATGTCAAGATTTCACTTAGTATTATTTGGTATTTATTACGTATCTTTATAATTCAATTTTAGTTGAATGAATAAACAAGTAAATGTTGATAAGTCAATTTTTTATTTATAAGATCAAGGTGTTAGTAAATAATTAAAGGTTGATTTAGTTGAAAACATTGAATCTAGTTGATAATTTTTAATGTGTAGACTTTCATACCTTAAGAATCCAATTATTTTTAACCAATAATAATTTGTGGGAAATTGTCGATAAAAAAGTAATGGAACCAAAACAAATGGGATATTAAGGACCAGAGAGAAACAATAATTATTGACCTAGGTTGATGCTTATTTACCCCATATAGACCTATCTAATACATAAAATTACATATGGGAGACATTGAACAAGTTGTTCATATCACATGTTAGAAGTGTAATCATGGCTATAAAACATAAGTTGTTTAGATTCAAGATGGAAGAAGGTAACAACATGGTGCAACATACCAATAAGTTTTGTTTCATAATGAATCAGTTAGATTGGATAAAATTTGACATAAATAATGATGATGCAAAATATTCCATGTTGAATAGCATGCCAATTAGCTATTCAAACATGGATTTTTACTTTAAGTAAAATAAATCCTAGCTTAGAAGATGAAAAAAATAGAACTAAAATAACGGGTTCATAAAATGATGAACATGTATTGATGGGAAAAAATATACTTAGTTCATCTCTCCTATTCTTAAAGATAGTCGAATTCATCATCAAAGCTCAACAATAATCAAAGTAAGGGTCCGCTCAGAATATTGTTTATGATAACTTAGATTGCTTTATATAAATTTCATGTATCTACTCAATATTCTCACAATCTAGGTTTACGTATGTAACTTTACAAACTAGATCAAATGTACTTCATAAATTTATAACTAAGTACATATAAAACAAAACTCATTTATTTAATGCTATATTATACTCTTTTCACCAAACCGGGTATATAGATCATATTAATGTTTGTAAATAGATAAATAATGTAAAAATCATTCTATTTTAGTCTTCTAAAAATAATTACATTATATTTTCCTTACGATTTAAAACAAAATTATATTCATCTTACAATTTAAATAAAATACTTTATTTACCTTATAATAAAATAAAATAAAATATTTATCTTACAATTATATGTATATATATGTATATATATGTATATATATGTATATATATATATATATATGTATATCTATATATATATATATATATATATATATATATATATATATATATATATGTATGTATATATATGTATATATATATATGTATGTATGTATGTATGTATGTATGTATGTATGTATGTATGTATGTATGTATATGTGTGTGTGTGTGTGTGTGTGTGTGTGTGTGTGTGTGTGTGTGTGTGTGTGTGTGTGTATATGTATGTGTGTGTGTGTGTGTGTGTATACATATACGTCTATGTATATATATATATATATATATATATATATGTATGTATGTATGTATGTATGTATGTATGTATGTATGTATGTATGTATGTATGTATATATATATATATATATATATATGTATGTATGTATATATATGTATATATATGTGTGTATGTATATATATGTATATGTGTGTGTGTGTGTGTGTGTGTGTGTGTGTGTGTGTGTGTGTGTGTGTGTGTGTGTGTGTGTATCTTACTATTTACCATTTACCTTCAGGTTTCAATAAAAGAAAATATTTATTTTACAATTTAAAATAAATAATATATATCTACTTGGTGCATTGAAAACCTTGATTGAAATGGAATATGGTTCCACTTGAACTGAATGCAGCTGAGAATGGTGGTGGTGTTGATCTTCGTTGAGTTAAAGAAGAGAAATGAGCAGAACTTGATATGGCAACAACATTAATGGCATTGGGCAATATGACTGACTAAATAAAATAAATAAGTAAATATTTTATTTTATTGAAACCTGAAGGTAAATGGTAAATAGTAAGATATATATATATATATATATATATATATATATATATATATATATATCTTACCATTTAAATAAAATAAACTATTTACCTTCAGTTTTCAATAAAATAAAATATTTATTTTACAATTTAAAAAAAATAATATATATCTACTTGGTGCATTGAAAACCTTGATTGAAATGGAATATGGTTCTGCTTGAATTGAATGCAGCTGAGAATGGTGGTGGTGTTGATCTTCGTTGAGTTAAAGAAGAGAAATGAGCAGAACTTGATATGGCAACAACATTAATGGCATTGGGCAATATGACTGACTACATCGAGGCAAGGGAAGAAGGCTTGATTCTCCTTTTACTATGCGTTGATCTGTCCTACTGATCCACTCCGCCCTCTCCTGAAGGCACTGATCCCAGCTGCTCAAAGCATTCCTCCACCTTCACTTTGTCACTTTTTTTTCTTCCCCTCACTTTTGCATCGATCCACTATTTAAAACCCTTTTCTTTTTTATGCAATTTTCCTTTCCTGAATTCTCTCCTCAAAATCTACTCGGATTGGCTTGACTAACTCTTATGAGGAAGTTCCCTCCCTCTGTTTACATCATCAAAACACAAGTTACAATGGCTAATGATTAAGGGAGGAGGACCATAGATCTTAAGGAGATGGAGTGAATTAATTTCAAACTGGGAGAAGTCATTTAATCATTGAGATTGTACTATTATTCCCTCATGTGTTAGGTGGTAGAAGTGTCAGTGAACTGGTGTCATCAAATTGCATGATAATAAAAGAGGATTCTATTTATATATATTTTTGAATAGTGGTTTATTAAAAATAATTAATAATCTAAAATTATTTAAAATTTTTAACAAGTTAATGATCTTAAAAATTGTTTATGAAAATATAATTTATTTTTCAAAGTTCTAAAATTAAATTAATAAAATAAAATAAAATTTCCTTTTTTATTAATTAAAATAACTTTTGATGATTTCCAATAATATTGAATTCCATAATATTCTTCTCTGATATTAAATTCTTTCATTATAAATGGAAGTATTAAGATAAGACTAAATATTTATCCCATTAAATATTCCTCATTCACAATTGTAAACATTGCATATAATTCTACAAAAATAAATAGCTTTGATATTTTAATAATTTAAATTCCTAACTCTTGAAATTTTAAAATGAAATTAAATCCATACCTTGTTTCCTTGCGAAATCCCATCAATGACCTGATATTTCTTTGAAAATCACAAAAATTAAGTTCACTTAAAAAAAATCAACTATTTTTGATAATAAAATATTAAAAGAGGTCTAAATCATCATAGAGTGTGAGAGGTTGTGACATCCTACCCCTAGTCCACCCTCTCCCACCCCCCCTTAAATTGTGCATTGTCCCAATACACTACAAAAGTTTGATTATGTTCAATGATTTAAAATAAAAATGGAAACATGTTTTTCATTTCTTCGGTGTCCTCCTAAGTTGCACTTCATTCACCATATTGATCCCATTGTACCTTGCATTGATCAACCTCTCTGTTGTGTAATTGGTACAAGCTTCTCTTTGACACTCGATATGGCTCTATTATTATTTTTTCAAACTCTTGGACATGGAAGGCATTCCAATTTAAAATGTGTTTATTATCAGGCACATATTTCTTAAGAAGTGCAACATGGAAAACATCATGAACGTGACTCAACTACGGGGGCAAGGCCAATTGATAGGCTATTAGGTTGATTCTCTGTAGGATCTCAAAAGGTCCTATAAAGCAAGGAGCTAGCTTCACCTTTTTCCTAGAGGTTATGGAATTTTTGTGTGGTCTGACCCTTAAAAACACTTTGTCACCAATCAGGAATTCTCTCTGAACTCTCTTCCTATTTATGTAGCTCTTTAATCTATCTATTGCTTGTTTCAACCTCTACCTTATAACTTTCACCTATTCCTCCATGCCTTTTAACAATTTAGGGCTGATTATTATTCTGTCCTCAAGGTTGTCCTAACTAAGTGGTGTTTGACAACTTCTCCCATAAAGAGCTTTAAATAGAGCCATACCTAAAGACGTTTGAAAAGAGTTATTATAGGAAAATTATACCAATGGGAGATAATTTTCCCATTTGGTTTGTTGATCCATACAATACATCCTTAGGAGGTCTTCTACAACCTAATTTGTCCTTTCTATTTGCCCATCTATCTTAGAAATGTGGAGCTAAAGTTCAATTGTGTACCTAATTTTGACTATAGGGTCAACCAAAACCTTGAAGTAAACATAGAGTCTCTATCAGATATGATCTTTTTTGGAACTCCATGTAAACTAACCACTTCCTTTACAAATTGGTCAGATAAGATTGGTGCATCATCAATCTATTTCCTCGGTATTAGATGCACCACTTTAGTAAGCTTGTCGATTACCATCATAATAGCATCATGCATGTAGAGTGTCATAGGTAATCTTTGTATGAAATCTATACTTACAACTTGACATTTATTGTGGAATGTCATGAAGATATAAAATTCTTGAAGTATGATTGTGTTCTACTTTAACACTTTGACATTCCAAGCATCGTCCCACATATAATACTATATCTCTTTTCATCCCTTGCCAAAAGTATAGTTTGTTAAAATTGTCATACAATTTATTTACCCCTAGATGACCTGAGTAGGTTGCATTATGAGCTTCAGTCAAAATTATCTTCCTTAAGTCTTATACATCTAGAACATTGATCCTATTCTTATACCAAAGAAAACCCTCACCATTCAAGGTATATCCTTAAATTTTTGGGTCTTCTGCATTTTCTTCTATCATCACTCTAACTTGATTATACCAAGGATCCTACTTTTTATCTTTCTAGTATTTGCCCTTTTATATTATATCTAAGTGTTTTTATATTCATCAGGTGTCTTTTCATACTCAAAGCATTAGCAACCCTATTCTCTTTTCCCTTGATATACTCAATTTCAAAATCATACTCACTCAAGAACTCCAACCACCTTCTTTGCCTAGTATTTAGATTGGGTTGAGTGAATATGTACTTTAGCCCTTAATGGTTAGTTTTTAGTTTAAAAGGTTTCCCAATAAGGAAATATCTCCACTTTTGTAAGGTATGAACAATTTCCACCAATTATAAATCATGAGGGGCATAATTTACTTCATGAGTTTTCAATTTCATGGACTCATATGCAATTACACCATCATTCTGAATAAGTACCACTCCCTATCCTTTGATTGAAACATCTATTACAACCATGAAATGTCCATTTGGATCATGTACCTTCAAGATGAGTATCATCGTCAACTTTTCCTTTAAAATTTGGAAAGTTTTATCACACTGCTCTATCCATATAAACTTCTTACCTTTCCTTTGCAATGTCGTAATTAGGTTGGTGATCCTAGAAAAACCTTCAACAAATCTCCTATAATATCTTTCTAACCCCATGAAACTCCTTACTTTTGATACGTTCTTGGGAATTGGCCATTCCATTATTGCCTTTATCTTGTTTGGATCTATTGAAATTCTTTATTTGGATATGATGTGACCTAGATAGTGAATTTAATTCTTAAAGAACACACATTTGGACAACTTACCATATAGATTAAGTTCTCTCAACCTCTGAAGAACCAATTTAAGATGTGCTAAGTGTTCTTCCTCATTTTTAGATTAAATCATAATGTTGTCTATGAACACCAAGATTAACTTATCTAGGTAATTATGGAACACACTATTCATTAAGTTCATAAATGCTAAAGGAGCATTTGTTACCCAAATGGTACTATAGTAAACTCATAGTGTCCATATCTGGTCTTAAAAGTATGTTTTGGAATATCCTCCTCCTTAATTCTTAGCTGATGATATTCTAATCAAAGGTCTATCTTTGAGAAAACCATTGATCCTTTCATCTACTCAAAGAGGTCATCTATATGAGGTAGCGGATATCTATTTCTAATTGTGACCTTATTCAGCATTCTATAATCAATGCATAATCTTAGAGTTCTATCTTTATTTTCCACAAACAAGACTGGTGCTCCCCAAGGAGACATACTTGGTCTAATGAATCCTTTACTCAAGAGTTCCTCTAGCTAAATTTTAATTTCCATCAACTCAATGGTGTTCATTCTACAAGGTGCTCTAGAAACTCACTTGGCTCTGGGTACAATATCAATTGAGAAATCAAATTATCTCTTAGGGGGCATTCTAGGGAATTTTTCAAGAAACACGTCCTCAAATTCCCTTAGGAATGGATACCCTTCTAGAGTTGTTTCATCTTTAATTTCATCCTTATCATCTATTATTATCATGAAAATTAAATCTCCCTTCCTTCTCTCCTTCTTTAGCTACATAGTTGATATGGTTTCTAATTTTATGGGCCTATGACCCCCTTGAATCATAACCCATCTACCCTCGTTGATGAAACACCTAGCCAACTTTCTATAATAATCTATTTCAGCTTGGTGTTTGTTCAGTCAACTCATCCCTATTGTTAAATCATAGGCTCCTATAGGTGCTAAAAATAGGTCCAAACTTGTCTCAAAATCTAGGAATTATATTTTTTCCTTGGGTAAACATTGAGACACTTCCTTGACTGCATTATCCCCATACTAGACTATCCATGATGCATCCATGTGATTCATTGGGAGAGATAATTTTCTTACTAATTTAAGAGAAATGAAACATTCTGATGAATCAATATCTATGAGAATTGATATGGGTTTACCAAATAATTTACCTATAGCTTCAATTGGCACATTTTGGTATCTATTTTGGTGATTCCTTACTAAATCATTGATCCTTTGCTATGGTCCTCTTTGAGGTTGATTGGCCCTTATCTATCCTTGCATCCTTGGGCACTCTTGGGTAAAGTGATTTCCTCCACAAGCAAAACATCGTCCTAGCAAGCCTTTTTGGTACTGGGTTCCTTGAGGCATCACCAAAAATTTGTAGAGGACACAGTGGGTGATTGTAGTTCATTTGACAATTCCTTTTAAGCTTATACTGGGTTCTTCAAGGCATAGGATACATTTGGTGATTGGAGGATACATTGGTAGGCCTTTTTGGTACTAGGTTCCTCAAGGCATAGGATTGAAAAAAAGTAAGCATTTGATAATCTCATTCAAATTTTTATTACATAGAGTTCTTAGCTTTATAGAGGATAAGATTTATGACTATAACATATAGATTTATGTATAACATTGATTCAAAATTCTTCTAAATAGAATATTCTTCATCTAAATCCATTTCTTCAAGAACTTCATCTTCTGAGTGAACCACATATTGGTGGTATCAGTTACATTCCTTACATACTTTAGGGCTTATGTAAGGTGCATCAGAACCCGTTCCAAATAGAAAATCTCTTATTGTTGAGGGCCTCTTAAATGGATGTTTGACTAAAGGTTCAATCATAGGTGATTTTGTTTTAACTGGCTCCACTTTCAAAGATTTGAGTTTAATCTGGATTGTAGCTATTGTATCCGAGTCAAAAATGTAAATGGGTTCTTCCAAAGTAGAAAGAAGTTTCAATTTTCCTTTGTTCTTTGTTCTTTGTTCTTTTCCATTTTATTTTCCTTGAATTTTTTCCATGAGCTATGTCTGAACAACTAGTGTAAACCAGATTAGTTTCTCATAGTTTTCAATTTTCCAATAAGTTAACATCAATAACTACTCTTTTACTAAGCATAGGTTGTAGTAGGCTTAAGGCCTAGCTTTCAAACCTAGGCTCTGATACTACAATGTGGAGGCCACCACTCTTATACCAGAATGTAGAGACCACATATCCTACCCTAAAACACAATTTTTTTTGTTTAATTAATGTTTTTTTGTGAATATAGCTCAGTTATACTTTATCTTACTAGATATCTTTTGTCAAATATATAAGCATCTAACCATACAGGTTAGGAATTCCTTTGCCAAATGAGCAAGCATCTAACCATATGGGTTATGCATTGCTTTGCTAAATGGGTAAGCATCTAACCAAATAGGTTAGAAATCTACACATGAGTAGGTTATGCTCTGGTTAGAGACTTCACTCATCAGGATCAACCAAATCTTGAGTCATTCATTGTTCATCTCTCATATCTACTCGATAAGCATCGAGGTCATTGTGATAGTAGCATATATAAAACATATATCAAAAATTCACATTCTACTTCAGAATTTGGCCTAAAACCTTAGGAACTATGACGATCCAACTAGGATCCTTTCGAGTATATCACAAATTTCTTATCTTTGCTTTGTTTATCTAAACTATGGCTTTATTATAATGGTCTTTCCTTTTTATTTAACTTTAAACTTATTTAGCACACAACCCCAACCCCATCCTAATCACCTATATACTAGAAGCATTCTTCACTTCCCAGACTATCGACATACCTACTTCTGAATAAGATCAAGGTATAATATGCATGTAATTATATTTTATATTCTAAGTTTCATGTGAACTGTGAATCTAGGTATGTGGCCCTTGCTAGGTCCCAATTCCTCTATGAGAGATACCCAAATGGGAGCGTAAAAGTATCATTTAAAGTGACTAAATACTTATTGAATTAAACTAACAATAAATCTTAACAAGAAATAGAAATAAACATTTGTAAGCTGCATACCCTTTATACTTTTTGTTTACATCAACAATGTTTTTGATCCTAGCTTTAATCAACCTAATCCTTGTAATTTTTATTGCTAAAGTTTTGTTATCTGAAAGCCATATGGTTGGTGGTTTCTTGATAATAATTGGTTTAACATTCTCAATTTTGGTTTTCATTGCTCCTTTTCAGTGGTACCAAGTTTGAGTAAGAAATGTACTTTTTCCATTTTTTTCAAAAGTTTATAAGGCAGAATCATCCAAAGTAGTCAATTTTTTTTCTTATCTTGATTAGTTTTGTTGACCAAGAGGGATTATCCCACCTCTTGGTCTTAATGACATGACATGGTCTTTATTTCTCCTTGATAGTTTATAGGGATGATGCCCAGATGTCATTGTTGCAACTGTGTTAGCCTTATAGATGCAATACATCAAGCACAATGGCATTACCCATAAATGTGAGCTAGTGACACCACTTAATATCAAAGGTTGTTTATTTTTTTTTAACCTTAAATTCTTGACCTAAGTTTGAGAATTGAAAAGTAAAGAATACTTGAAACAAATTAATGCATTATATTTCAAAAATCAAATTCTTTAGTAGGAAAGTAGAAACATAATCTCCTAGTTTAATCATCATGTCAATTTTCAACCATATTTAATCTAGACAATTATATCTTTAATATATTTAGCTAGAGGTGATGGTATTCTTAGAGACCACCAGGGTAATTTGTGGCTATATATGCTAGAGATATGGGTGTTAATTCCAATCATTGTGCTGAAGCCCTTAATGTTTTTTTGGGACTTAAATTATCACAATAACTAAGGGTGTAATTGCTCATAATAGAGGGAGATTCTATTAATATATTGGATTGTTTAACTAGGAAAAATTATATTAGGTAGACTATTAAATAAGTAATAGAGAAAGCAATTTCCATTCTAGAATCTAGGTAAAAGGTTATAATCCAACACATTTATCATGAAAGAAACATGATAGTGGATTGGCTCAAAAATAGAGGTGTGGCCTAATTGGGTTAGTATACTTGGATGGATTCTAAATATCTTCATAGGGACATCATCCAAAGGATAAAGGGTGAAGTCTTGTCTAATGTGTAGAATATTTGAGGAAATGGGGGACTTCCTCAAGTCTAGGCAAAGGAGAAATTTGGACCTTAGAATAACATATAGTCTTAGTCCTTTATATTTATTTTCATCCTTTTTCATATTCTTAGAGAAGCTTCTAGATCTAACTCTTTTCTTTCTAGTTTTATTTTCAATAACCAAAGTTGGTCAAAATATAGCTTTGGGGTTTGTCAGTTCTTCAACTTGTTAGATTTAGGAAAGACTCACTCCTCCTAGTTTGGGAGTCTTTGTGAGATCACTATGGGGTTATCGAACATAATTGAACCCAAATTGCCTAAACAAGTCAACAAAATGAAATAATCTAGGAAGCCTTATAATTTTGGGATTTTACAGGGTCCATGGAAAAAAATGAAGGGCATGACAGGGATATTTTGACTCTCTTTGATAATGCCTAAGAAGACAAAACAATTAGCATTGATGGAGTCACACTATAAATCATGGAGGATTTGATTAATCATGTAACAAGCCTGGTAATAGAGGGGACAAAAATATTCAAATCTACCAGAGATTATAAAAGAGAGAAGGATTTTTTTTGGAGGAATGGAAAACTTTGGAGACTCTGCATAATGGCTCTAACTGTGAATCTCTACCTAGGACATTTGGAGAGGTTATTTTTCATCTAATGTAATACATCACACTCAAAGGTATGGATATTTTTATCATATCATCCCTATTCATTTTTCTAAACTATTTTAGGCAAATTTGTCCATTGAGCCTACCCTTCTACATTCTTTACTCATTAGAAGCTTCCATTTTGAATCACAAAAATGGAATGTACATTGTTCCCAAGCATGAAGAGGTTATCTTTTTAACTCATAAATAATTCAAGGGCATGAATCAGTTGAATCCTAATATTTTTCAACCTTAGAAGAAAATTGTTGAGAATAAACATGTGGACATTAAGAATACTATGAAGTTTAGGATAAAGTACCCTAGCAGTGTTGGTAAGAATGTTGAAGATTCTAAGAGCCCAACTATTAAAGTGACTAGAGGTGTAGAGGTTAGATCCACTAAGATACAAGATAATATAAAAAAAATCATATGAGGAGTGTGATTAGGACTCCCAATGTGCCCATGAATTCACTAGAAAGAAAGGGTAAAACAGGGCAGACTACGAGTGACTCTATCTTAGTTGAAGAAGATAGGGTTTGGCCTAAAGATACTAATCAACAAGAGGAGCTGAGGGGAATTAGTAATACCTCTTAGTGTAATCCTCTTGAATATATAAAAATGAATAGTATAGATGATTGTAAGGATAAAGGTAAAACCTCTTCTAATAAGAAACATCAAGAGTTAAATGAGAATTCTAATAGTTTAGTTAGTTCTTTGAAAGGTAAGAAAAATACTGAAAATTTTATTGAATAACTAAACCTTCAAAATTTCATCATGTGATGGTCTATGAGGGAGTTAACTGACCTCAAAGGGAAGGTTACGTTTTTACAAAAGGATAATGATATATTGAATCAATTCAATATGGCAAAGGAAGATAACCAACAAATGCAGAGTCTACAATTTAGGGTCAACATGCTTGAGAATGAGAATGAGAAGCTCAAAAAAAAATTCAATTTCCTTGTAAATTAAAAAAAGGATGCTGTGAATGAGGGGATTCAAAATGTTGAGAACCTTAGAGCTCACCTTGGATATTTATTTGACACAAAGACCATTTGCAAAGGAAAAGACAAACAGGTTTAGTGTAGCGGTTGCCAGAAAGATCTAGACAAAGATAAGATGTTGTTACAAATTGATTCTAATCTCAAAAGAATGAAAAACTTATGGGAAGACATCATAGGAAATATTGACATGAATTAATACTCTACTTCTTATTATGTTGTTTTTTTGATGTATTTATGCTATATTTGGACTGTGTTCTAGGTTTTTTGGCACTATTTTACCTTTGTCTTTCTTATGGTCTTTGGTATACCTTTGTTTTCTTTTTTTTGGTACTTAACCTAGGGTTTAAGGACCATAGTTCAAAAAAAATCCCCACTTTTAGCCATGATTAAAAAACATAATGCTAAACCACTTACTATGGATTATAGAAGTTAAAAATTGTTGCATTTTATGATTCACAATAAAAGCAAAGGCAATAGTGACAATTAAATTTTTAGGTTTAAATAACGCATTACATATTTAGTCATTATATTGAAGGGGATTTTGTGTTTGTCTTCAAGTTATTATCTGAATTTGGTTCGAGAAAGACATTATGAAAGATGCCCACTTTTTTTGAAGAATTTGCATGGCACTAAAATTATCATGTATGACTATTCATTCTATTTTCTAAACATCTCCTTTATGAAAAAATTTAAAAGTAGTTTATGTCATAATCTAATGTTTAGTGATAAAAATATCTATTTTTAATGTTATAAAGATTTACCAAAGTTTTCTAAACAAATTATAAAAAATCGTACAAACATTTTTTCTTTTTATTTATTTATTAATTTGCATTAGAATGAATCAGTTACGTGTGTGGAAGTGTTTTATTGTTTATGGTTTGGAGATTCATCTTAGGGTTTATAATATCTATAATTTATCTAAAAATAATGTGTCAGTGTTTTTCTATTAAAAAAATATTTTATCCTATTTTATTTATTTATATGTAAAGTGCAGTGCATGATTTCAATCAGAATTTGTTCATGTAGAAATAGCTTATATTTATGTGTATTTCATTTAAAATGAGCAATGGACCATAAGCAATGACACATATTGGAAAGTTACTAAGTTTCTCTTAGATATTTTTTGTTGTGTTCATATTTTTTTTATTAATGTAACTGTTTATGTTTATTGCATTATTTAGTTAATTGTTAGATGGTTAGGTAGTGTACTAGTTAGGTAGTTACAATTATGCAACTAGTTTATACTTTACATATTACATTGCATCAATGAATAATATTATTGAATTCATTTACATCTTCATCTGGTATCAGAGCATACCAAGAAACCAAGCATCGATGTGAAGGAGAATGTAGCTAAGACTATGGTCTAGATCTGCAAATGCAACAGTCCATTGAATCAGTTGATAGAAGTCACGGAGTTGAGAATCTTGGTGCTAAATGGAGGTAATAACCTATGTAGAGTAGGTAATTGACATTGATGATATGTAGACATGCAGACTATTTGGTAGAAGGTAGTTGTTTGCATTAAAAAATGAGACATTCATAGGATGAAAGGCCTACGACTGTTACTCCCAAGAAGGTGGCTCTTGCTAAAAGAAAGGATAGAAGGTGCATCTGTACGTGACACTTCTAAAATATTTGGATGAAGTCAACCAATTTTTATTATTCTCTACAAGATTCCCTATATAACATTGGATATCTTCAATTCGATGAATTAGTTTGCCAAGGCCTGCTAAAAAATTAGCACAAAGCTTGATGAAGGCTATGATGAAGATGATGAATGCAAAGAAAAATGCACACAAAAACATATGTATCTTAATACACAAGCATATCAAGCCCACTTGCATGCCGAATTTTGTCC
Organism: Torreya grandis; assembly: GCA_037957365.1. Classification (NCBI taxonomy): domain Eukaryota; kingdom Viridiplantae; phylum Streptophyta; class Pinopsida; order Cupressales; family Taxaceae; genus Torreya; species Torreya grandis. The sequence continues at coordinate 25,032 of JARHVA010000379.1, forward strand.
TTGAAAAAGGGACACTTGTTTGTACCTAAAATAATTTTGAAGCAATAAAAATATTGTTTTGATTGTGAATCTTGTAGAAATAAATATGTCTGCCGCAAATTACTCTTGTTCGATGCCCAACTTCTATAAGGGCCAAATTTAACCACATAGAATATGAAAATTTGAATGATTCTTCTTATCAAATAATTATGGGGCATCATCAGTGGTACAGTGACCCATCCTACAGGAGATTATGAACAAAAAAATATGACAACAAATACAAAGGCTATGATATTGATCACACTCAATGTCACTAATGAGATTCAACCTCATATTTAGAATGTGTCAACATCGAAAGAGGTTTAGGGCATTCTGTCCACCATTTATGAGGTAAAAAACTAGATGAAACTTGATAGTCTTAGTATGAAAGATGGTGAGAAAATTGAGGAGTTCTTATGTCGCATAGCAAAACTTCAAGCAAAATTAATTTCACTTGGAGAAATTATCAAGGAAAAAAAATGTTTGGATGACATTAGGAGCTCTCCCCTTTCAATTTTAAACATTTATCATGACACTCAATATCACAAAGCAAATAGTGTCTTTCCAAGAACTGGTGAATTCTCTTCAACAAGAAGAAGCCATCCAATCCATTCAAGATGAGTTCAAGGATAAAACCCTAATTTCCATGTAACATGGTCCAAAGTTCTTGAAAGGACCACAAAAGCAATCACACCAAAAACATAAATATGAGAAGGAAAAAATATGGTGTCATATTTGTCATGCAAATACACATGACACTGATTGATTCTAGTATAATGCCTTAACACAAGGCTCATCTAGTCAAGAAGACACATCTAGTGGAGATGATTCACAGAAATATAAAATATGTCCTCAATGATAGAATCAATGTGGACATGTAGTGGCGAAAAATCAACAGGAAGATGAATCTAAATAGGAGGTACTCATGAAAGTAGAATACGACAGTGAATATAATAACATAGTTCTTATTTGACAAACATTTTCACAAAAGAGTAAAGTTTGGTTAATCAACTCTAGCATGAGCAAGCATATGACAGGATGAAAATAACTGTTTGATTCACTTAAAAATCAACCCAATGGATATTGAGTTTGAATTACAGATGATAAAGAGTATGTTGTAGAAGGAATTAGAACTATCACCATTTTTCTTGGAATGTGAAACTGTACTCTCATAAAGGTACTGTATGACCCTAGCTTGACAACAAACCTCTTATCTATAAGTCAACTCTTGAATCATAAGGTTAAGGATGAGTTCATGATCAATAATGGCAAAACATCATGTCTCCTCTCATGGGAAGGCAAGTTAATTATGATAACATTATTTAAGGATCGATTATTTACCCTAGATGTAGCTTCTTCTAATGTTGATGCTCTTTCTACCTCTATGGTAGAATCTACTACACTATGACACTATCGATTTAGGCACCTTTATATTATCTCTTTGTACCACCTCAACTCCAATGCCATGGTACATGGACTTATTCAATTATCTCATTCTTTACATGTATGCACTAGATGCATTGCCAACAAATAACATAGGGTTCCATTCGAGACAATTTCCTCACATGCCAAGGATCGTCTCAATGTGGTACATGCCAATTTATGTAAACCCCTACCTATTTATTTCCAAAGATTTAAGTACTTCTAGTTGTTCATTGATGATTTATATCACAAGACATGGGTGTTCTCTCTCAAAAAGAAGAGTGAATCCTTTACCTCATTTTAATATCTTCTATCAGCTTATTATCACCCAATCATGGAAGCCTCTTCTTTTCTTACATTCAAATTGAGGGGAGGGTAGGGGGAATTCAAATCGAAGGAATTTTGGTCATTCTTGAAGTAAAATGTCATCAAATAGCACTAGACTACTCCCTATAAACACTAATAGAATGGAATTGTAGAGTGACACAATCGTTCAGTCATGGAGATGGCTCATTACATGCTTTCCACTATGAAGTTAGAGGCGTGATTTTGGGCAAAAGAAGTTCAGATAGCCATATATCTTCTCAACATGACACTCAAAAATATATTATAAGACAAGACACCAGAAAAGGTATGGAATGGTCATAAACCTTTGATCTCTCATCTTAAAGTATTTGGTTGTACATATTATATGCATGTCTCAACCAAAAAGAGAAATAAGATCGAACCGAAGCCACTCCAGTGCCTTCTATTAGGGTATTATACTACCTCAAAAGCATATCATCTCATGGATCTTAAGACATAGAAGATTTATGAAATTCGAGACGTGGTTTGTGATGAGTCATCATTTGACTCATTTCTATAGAAAGAGTTAGAACATACCACCTCTCATAGATTGCTCCCATAATTAGATGATGATAATGAATAATATTATCACAAAAAAGGTGAGCTGCAAGGAGAATTATTCATCGATCTTGGAAATCTAGAATATAATTCTTCATCAAATTAGTAGCAACATCAATGTCCAAAATGGGTAGAAAGCACCATTAGGGACTCACACCTGAACTCTAATCCATATAATTCATCAAGAGTTTGGACTAGAAGACATGTGAGAAATGAATTTAATCTCACATTGATGAGTTTAGTAGTTGAAAGCACCAAACCAGAGACAATTCAATAGGTTTTATGTCAACCTCAGTGGAAGAAGGCCATGGATGGTGAATATGATGCCCTCATCAAAAATGGAACATGGAAACTTGTTGATCTGCATATAGTAAAGAGCTCCATTTGTTTCAATTGCATTTTCAAGATTAAATACAAAGTAGATGGATCTATTGACAAATACAAAGCATGACTTGCTGTAAAGGGGTATGCTTAGCAATAAGGAAACAATTATGAGGATGCCTTTTCACCCACTACTAAGATTAAGACCATCAGAGTTGTTTGCACACTCGTAACACTAAAGTGATTGAAACTTTAATAGATGGGTGCCAAAAGTACATTTATGAATGGTGATCTCAAATAAGAAGTTTACATGAACCATCCAAAGGATTCATTGATGAACAACAACCAAAAAGATATGCCATCTAATTAATTCACTTTATGGACTTGAGCAAGCACCAATGACATGGTACATTAAGATATATGATCATCGATTGCATTGTGGATTCATTCGTAGCCCCTCAGATTCAAATTTATATATCAAGAAGGTAGGCACAGAGATTGTCATTCTTGTTTTGTATGTAGATGATTTTGTGACCACTAAAAGCTCAGATAATATCATTGAGGAAGTAAAGAATGACTTGAAGAAACCATTTGACATGATAGACCTTGGGCCACTTCATTATTGTCTTGGCTTGGAGATATGGCAAAAGAAGAATCACATTTTTGTCTCACAAATGAAATATGCTAAGATGCTACTTGAGAAATATGAGATGATAGATTAAAAACCAATGTCAACTCTAATGGAGAAAGGTTTGCAACTATCCCAATTTCAGAATTCACCTCAAGTAGATGAAACACACTACAAGCAACTTATTAGGAGTCTCATTTACTTGGCATATACTAGACTAGACATATGCTTTGTTGTCATCTATATTTCAAGATTCATGCAAGAGCCAAAGAAGTATCATTGGGTTGTAGTGAAGCATGTTTTGAGAGATATCTGAGGTGGAGTTGTTATAGTCTGGAATACAAGAAGAACTCAAATTTCTTCTTGCAGGGTTATACAGAGCCTTAAAATTCATAAAACATAGTTAATAAAACATTGACCCCTTAAAATTCATACATAGGTTAGTCTCCTCAGATATAACTTCTATTAATAATATTTATATATAATTTTAATTATAAAAAAATTGTTTCTAAAATTAAATCTATGAATTCATCGAATTGAGTACATAAAATGTCTCGTTTTTAAAGGTATTTCATTCAAATGATTGTTATATTTTTCAATTTATACAACAAAAGAAGTCTTTTCATTATTAGGAGATTTTTGTCCTCCCCAAAAACTTAAAAACTTATATAGTGTAAAGAATAGAAAGTACACTTCACTTCTATTTTGTGATTAATAGACATTAGAGTATAATTGTATTTAATACCTGGAAAATACGTAGGAGAATCTTTCAATAAATTGCAGTTTCTTCCTTTCTTCAAAATTGTCATACCGATGGTTGGCTCACTACCTTCTAGACCTGCCTACAAGCAGGCGTCCAGATTTGAACTCAGATATCCTAGTAAATAGGATGAAATTTTTTAAAAGTCAGTTCAATGATCTCATTTAGTTTGCACTGGTACTTGCTATTCAAGATTATATGGATTTCCTTGAAGATAATATTTACTATTTTTGCTTCTGAAAAAGAGGATTTTGCGGGGGCAATTACAGCTCTAATTGTTTCTTCATTGCCACTATGATTGTGGTGTAATCATGAAAAGAATGTACTTTTCTTTGGTTTTTTCCTCTTGCTTTCTCAAATACAACTATTTTTTAATATCAAAATTTAGGCACCTGTCAAACAATGTTTACTTGTAAGACCTGCTGTTTGCCCAGAAAGTACAGTTTTTATTAGATGCATTTAATAGTTCTCTCAGGATGAATGCTCCTCATTGAGATAGCAACGACAATAATTTGGGCTATGAGAATTATGGAGCCTTAGGCTCACCTTGTAATATTAATGATTCAGTGTGAATATGATAGACTGGTAGTACTTATGGTTGAAATATTTCTTAAACTTTTGAGAAGAAAAAACAAGTGCTCTGTTTTAATGCAATATCAAGCAATCATCTTGCCATTCTTTAAACTATTCTTATTACTCAATTATTTTTCGCACGTTGCAAAATTTATACTGAATTGAAGGCATATGGGAAAAGAACGATGTGAGAAAAGAAAGGTGTGAGAAATTAATTCACACTGCATTAACTAAAAACTGATGGAACCAAACTTTTTGGGGAAGAATATTACATAGTAACAACTAAAATATGATACAATGTCTTGGCTTGATGATGTACAGGTTAATGGCAAGTGAGTCTTACAATTTATCTAGAAAGAGAGCAACAAACGATCTAAAACTATAGCATCAATTAACACAAGAAAACATCAATTAAGATGAGTTCATGAAGTAAATCAATGGGGCTTTCATAATTAAGGCCCGGGTTTAAATCTCAGAATGATGTAAGCTCTGAGTAATATACCTGCCACATTCAATTTCAATTGTGTCTTACCATAATAAGTATAAAAAATGAATATACCACATTCAATTCTGGAAGTGGTGTGAGGCTAGGTGTGAGTCCTAGATGAATTTGATGGAACAGATATACCCCTAGATCAAATCCTGGAATGATGTCCAATGTTCCAAATTCAATTGTAAATATTCCTTGCCTCTAAAAATATAAAAATTGAATATATTTAATTCCATTTTAGGTGTGGCATGCCTCAACATATGAGGCAAGGATAGGTGTAAATCCTAGTATTTTTCATTGTATTTGTCAATTTTACATACTAAAATTCTATTACTTCAATAGCTGATTAATGAGTGAAATGGAATAAATTTATAAACAGGGCATTTAATTTATAATTTTTATTTTTATTTTTTATATGATTAAATGGAGGGCAGATGGAAGCAACGATTACTGTTACATTCTTAGATATAGCTATTTCAATGTTTTTCAAAATATTTTTTTTTTCAATTTAGGAAGATCTATAGGAAAGTTTTTAGCTATTCATTGGGTCTTTGTTTCTACTTTTTTAGGAGTGAAATTTGGTGAATCAATGGTATATTTAGAACATCCCATTCCTGTGAAATTGTTCCATTGAAATGGCAATGTATTCCCCTCCTTTGCATATTAATTTGATATAGTGTTTCTACTTTAAGAGTATCTCTGGCTGTGGTCTCAAGAGGAAGATAATTGTTTCTTAGACTCAGGGTCAATACTTTATATCCATTGTGCTAGAGAAGCAAGAAAAAAAAGGTACAAATCGTGTCTCTATCAGTATCCAAAATTTGAAGTATTTTTACATTGCATAGATATAAAATTATAACTATGGAATTAGTACAAGTTTTTAGTTGTGAATAATGGTGATAGAAAAAAAAACGTATTGGATCCTCATAGTGAAACATATGCTTTCCTTGTTCTCTGATCACTTTTAGCTTACCTTTCTTCTTAATTTTTCTAAAGTAGAAGAAAACATGCCTTTGCCAATGGGATATATATGCCTATCCTCAAACTAAATGAATTAAATGTTATGAAGAAAGAAATATACAGTGAAAAAACGATTTATTTTTTATTTTTTTTAATCATGTTAAAATGTAATAATTATGTTAAGAATATTCCTAAATGTATATTTTGCCAAACATAAATTTAAAAAAATAAAGTTTTAGAGGACAACTAAGTGTAATTCCATGTCTGAGCTTTTGTCTTCCCAACTCAAAATTAAAAAACAAAATCATATTTGACAATTTTATTATCTTTACCTCTGTTTTCTATAAACAAGTTTTTTAAATCTGAGAAATAGTTGGCTTATTGAGATATAGTAATCTATTTGTCTACCTATCTACTGACATCTAACAGTCACGTCTATTTGTATTCTTTTTCTACTTATAGTTTCATTGCAGTGGTCCTCTGAATCCCACAATATATTTTGCTAATATAAATGGTGAGTCCGTGGAGAAAATATCCTCTTTTGTAGTATGAACATTAGGCTTGTTTATATATTCTATTGTTTCCTTATCACACAAAACTTCCCCCTTCCAATCAAAAATTACGAATTATCAAAAGACTGTTTAGTACAGATATGTATCCCGTCTAGCTGTTGTGGAAACTTTTTATCAGAAATTTTGTCTTATTTATTTATTTGAATTCACCCTACCAAAATTTCATTTTTAGTCTCATTCTCTGAACAAAATAATTATGGGTATCCATATTAGAACAATGAGAAGTTTTTATTCACTTCCATATTTCAACAAACTTGAAGCTTTTTTAACTAACTCTCAATTTAAAGTTGTATAATTGGGAATTAAACTAAATAATGGCCAGAATTCACAGAAGGCTATAGATGCAGTTTTCATATAAGATATTTTTTTGAATGGATTATATATTCAAGAACCACACATGTACTTGGGCTTATGAATTGAGCTGGAGTGTTCATGAAGTTAAAGTTATGAATAAATAATAAAGTAAGAAGACATAAATGAGAGACAAGAATCTAAGAGACGCTGATAGTTTTTATTTCTTGAATGGGTTATATATTCAAGAATTATGTTATCAGATACGTCTTCCCCAGGGCTTGGGAGCGCAGTGAAACGTGGATATGGTATAGTATGGGTACGATCTGCGGGGATATGCCCAGGCACGTCTTGCCCCTTGCGGATATGGCCGGATACATCCATAGGGACGGGTACGATCCGCGGAGGATACGCCTAGGGATGTCTTGCCCCCTGCGGATACGGCCGGATACGTCCACAGACATATCCGGCCATATCCGCAGGGGGCAAGATGTGCCCTCGGCATATCCCCCGCGGATCGTACCTTTTAAAAGTTATTTTAAATCTTTTTTTTCACTTTAAAAAATTTGAAAGTCAAAACTCAATATAATAACCCTAAAACCATCATTCTTCTCTTCCATCGCTACTGCATCCACCGCCGCTGTTGCAGACGCAAGCCATTGCTCGCATGGCCGAGGAGCTCGCGCGGTCCCCGGCCGTAGGGTTTATTTTTTATTTTTTCCTTTTAGTTAAAACTAAATAACTTAATAATAATTATTAATAAATTATTAATTAATAATATATATTTAATATTAATAAAAAATATAGTTAATATTAATATTTTTTTCTTTTAAGTTTTTTTAATCTATTAAGTTATTAACTATTTTTTATTAACTTTATTATAAATTAAAAACTTAACTATATTATTTATTGACTATATTTTTCTATGTTACCAGATACGCCTCCCCTAGGGCTTGGGAGCACAACAAAACACGAATACAGTACGGTACGGGTATGCTCCGCAAGGGATATGCTCAGGGCACGTCTTGCCCCCTGCGGATACAGGCGGATACATGGACGTATCCGGCTGTATCTGCAGGGGGCAAGACATGCCCTGGGCGTATCCCCCACGAATTGTACCTTTTAAAAGTTATTTTAATTTTTTTTTCACTTTAAAAAATTTTAAAGTTAAAACTCAATATAATAACTTTAAAACCCTCATTCTTCTCTTCCATCGCTGCTGCATCTGCCTCTACAGCTACATCCACTGCCATTGCCTCTGTCGCCGCTACTACCTCTGCCACTGCTACTGCTCTCCGCTGCTGCAGACGCAAGCCATTGCTCGCGCGTCCGATGAGCTCGCACAGTCCAGGTAGGTCGCACGGTCCCTGGCCGTAGGTTTTTTTTTTCCTTTTAGTTAAAATTAAATAAATTAATAATAATTATTAATTAATAATATATATTTAATATTAATAAAAAATATAGTTAATATTAATATTTTTTTTCTTTTAAGTTTTTTTAATTTATTAAGTTATTAACTATATTAACTTTATTATTAAGTTTTTTTAATTTATAAATATTAATAAATAATATAGTTATTAACTTAATAATAATATTTATAGTTTTAATATTTTAATAAAAATTATAAAATGATTTTTTTTAATTTTAATAGTAATTATTTTTTTTAGTTTTTACTATTAAATTTTAATAGCAATTTTTAATTTTGTACCAGGACTAGAGCTATAAGCTTATACGGATTTTTCAGAAATTAGAATGTCTCAGGGTGCGAGTGATAACCTCCAAATTTGATCCACGAGCGCCCCTTTGGAAGTATGTGACAATATTAGAACAAATCCCTGGTGGAGGGTGTTTTCATTGGGTTTGCTCAAAGTATAATGGTAAATTTAAGAGCTCGTATAGTCGAGTGAAAGCTCATTTGTGTGCGATCTCTGGTACTGGAATCAAAATTTGTAGTGGGCCAAGCATAGGTGGAATGCCAAGAAAGGGCTTGCCACAGGGAAAGATCATTACATACATCAAAGAACAAGAAGAGGTAGACACTATTGTGGGGTAAAGATCGAAGCATCATTTGAGAAAGAAATGATCACCACCTGTTGATCCAGCTCATGCTAGTGTGGTGACCCCATCACACCCCTTTCTTGTAACACTTGTTGTAGCCGAAGAGGAAGAGGATTCACCTCTTGGTCACAAGAGAACAAAAGATGCAGGCCCATTGGAGAGGGCATTCCAAAATGACTCCAGGGAAATAGCGAAGCAGAGCATCGCGTGTTGTATTTACGCATGTGGGTTGTTATTTAATACTATTATATCACCATACTGGAAAGAAATGGTGAGATCTATCAATGTTGCCCCTAATGGGTTTGTCACCCCAGGGTATGAAAAGATGTGCACCACCTTATTGACAAAAGAAAGAAAACACATTGAAGATGCATTGAAGCCCATCAATGATTCATGGATTGAAATAGGGGTGTCCATCAGTTTTGATGGATGAAAAGATACGACAAATAGGCCATTAGTTAATGTGATTGCAATGAGCCCTAAAGGGGCAATGTTTTTGAAGGCCGCTGATTGTGAGGGGCAAGTGAAAGATGCACAATTCATTGCTAACATCCTGATAGAGTCCATTGAAGCAATGGGGTCTCAAAACGTTGTTCAAGTTGTAATGAACAATGCTAAAAATTGTAGAGCTACGGGCATGTTGGTTGAGGCAAGGTATGGGCATATATTTTGGACACCTTGTGCCATTCATTCCCTCAACCTTATATTGCGAAAGTTGGGACAAAAATTGACTGGATCAAACAAGTCTATGAGGAGGTGAATGAGATCCAAATATTCATAACCAACCATCACATGTCCCAAGCCATCTTTAGGACCCTCTCAAAATTACAGTTGTTGAAGGTAACTCTTAATTTAATTACTTAATATTATAACTTTTACGTTTGTAATTTGTAGTGTTTTTATTTTTGAACAATTTTTTAAGTTTATTAATTATTTCAATTTGTTTTAATTTTGTATTAGGTTGCTGAGACTCGATTTGCCTCACACACCATCATCTTGAGATGACTTGTAAGGTGTGTGACGCATTGAGTAGCATGGTCATCAACAACCTTTAGGGTGTATGGAGGCAGGCAAATAGTGAGAGGGCCACAAAGGTGAAAGGGTGGATTCTTGATTATGCATGGTGGGAATGTGTGGAGTATTTATTGAGTTTTACTGAGCCCATTGACAGCATGTTGAGATATGTGGACATGAATCATCCATGTTTGGGTGAGATTTATGATGGAATTGACTCAATAATTGAGAACATTAAATCCATTATAAATGCTAAAGAGCAAGATCCCACAGAGAAGTTCTTCAAGGAAGTGCAGTCACATCTCATTGAAAGGTGGAACAAAATGACCACCCCATTACATCTTCTTGCTTTTGCCTTGATACCCAAATACTATAGTGTAGAGATTCTTTCTTTGCCCAGGAGGGTCGCACTGTATAGGGATGCTGTAGTTGTTGAGGGATATAAGGCAACATTCTCTGAAATCTTTCCCGATCTAGAGGTAGAAGACCAAATTAGAGAAGAGTTTGTGCATTTCATATCTTCAGTGGGTCACTCCCTTGGTGCTATTCGTGACAAGTATAAGATGGATGCTCACTTTTGGTGGTACCTCCATGGGCAAGCATCCACCCACCTTCAACCACTTGCAATAAAAATTCTTTCACAAGTAAGATATTAATTTTTTTACTCTACCCTTCTTTTGACCTTTTCGATGTTTTGTTTTAAGTTTTAACTTTAAGTCTTTTAATTTTTTATTTTTTATAAATTCTAATTCTCGTTGTGGCTTTAATAGGTTGCAAGTTCCTCTTCCACTAAGCAGAATTGGGGTAGCTATCGCTTTATCCACTCAGTTAAACGCAACAAGTTGGTCGCAAAAAGGGTGGAGGATTTGGTTTATGTGCATTCCAACTTACGCCTTCTCTCACATAAACAACCTCAATACAAGGAAGGGACAAAAAAGTTGTGGGATGTGAACCCAAAGACTACTGATTTAGTTGCCTCCCTTACATACCTTTCTTTATTTGACACGGAGCTAGACAATGCTTCACACGACTTGCACAGTGGAGCTTGTGGGAGTGGCACTGCTACTGCTTATGGTTCTAATGAACCACACGATGATGAAGACATTGCAGGGGAAGAAGCATATACTATATAGTGAACAATGAGAATGCTGATTTGTTTCTATTTTTGTCCATACATTGTAACATTTCCAATTTTCCACCATGTACCTATTAGAATTTATAGAACTAATATAAGTTTGACTATTGAATATTATGATATTTGGCATTGAGTATATATTTTGTGGTTATATAACTTATTTGAAGTTATTTTGTTTCCTCTATGCATATTATGTGGTTAATTTTGCTTATATGGCTATATTTTTATATTTTTAATATATATATATATATATATATATATATATATATATATATATATATATATATATATATATATATATATATATATATACACGGCCGTATCCAAACCACCAAAAAAAATTGACATATCTCCATATCTAATACTCTTACCCATATCCGTACCCATATCCATATCGGCAACTTAGTTCAAGAACCATATATGTACTTGGGTCATTAAATTTTCACCTATTAACTTCATTTTCAGGAGGCCATTATAGAGATGCTTTAAATACTAATACAAACTATTTTACATTGAATGGTTTTTGTTTTGAGATTCAATATTTGCATTGTTTTTAAGACCTTAAATTCTATAATTGATAAGCATAATCTCTATAGTGGAGTCCTCTTAGGCTTTGCATTATTTATTTATTGTATGCTTTGATTTCCTCCACATAAGATTCTAATGAAGTTAAGCAAATACATTACTTGTCAAATTTGCATTGTGCAAAACCATTGATTTCCAATGCAATCATTGTTTACCTTGTAGAAGATGATAATCTAGAAAATCACATTGTAGGATTACTTGACTTTCTTTAGATAACATGGACATGGGTAAATGCTCATGTTTAAACTAGTGAATTGGTTGCATTTAGTCCATTATTATAAAAATAAATGTGTGTATCTTACTAGTCCAATGTGGACACCATCAGAGGTAGCCTCCAATAATGTGGATAGTTTGAGGCTTCTTTCCACTGCAAGTGAGAATTAGTTGAATAAATTAGTTAATTTCCTATTAAATATGTGATAGTATGATAAATATTTTTATGTAAAATAATTGAGATCCTTTGCATCTCATCGATTGGTAATTTCCACACCTAAGGAAGGTTTTCATGCCCACTCCCTACCCTAAAGTAAAGATCTCATTGGTGATATTCACTTCCATTTAAATCTAGAAGCCTATCTAGACCCCAATGCATGACAAATGACCATATTGAATGGTGAAATGTTAAATCCAAAATACATGTCATAAAAAGTAAAAATAAAACTCCTAATATAAGCATTTTTCATGGCAGACAAATTTCAAAGACATTTGAGACTTACCATTGGGGACCATGGCTTATGAATTGAGTTGGTGTGTTCATGAAGTGAAAGCAATGGAAAAATAATAGAGTAAGAAGACAGAAATGAGAGACAAGATTCTAAGAGAAGCTGAAGTTTTTATTTCTTGATTAGGTTATTATATATTCAAGAACACATATGTCATGAAGTGATTGGTAAGCTGAAAATCTAGATAATTAGTTAATTTTTACTTGTTCATATTTTCTTGACTCTAAAATGTCTTTTACATATTCACAACTAAATCAAAGCTTGTTTTTTTCTCTTGGTTACAAGAGCTTGGTTGTTGCATTGAAATATTGAAAACCATTAGAACGTGGTTTTCATATCATATTTATTATCAAGGATGGGCTAGGAAATTTAAACAAATAGATCCATTTGTCCAATCCCTTGAATCTTCCCCAGTAAACCAAAGTTCAAAGTAAAGTTTGATGAGTCATAAAATGCCTAGATCATTGTATAGGTTTAATTTCATTTCGTTGAGAATAAGCACTTTGTTGTGCCACAAGTTTTCACTTTTATTGTAATAAAAACAAACTTGAGATGTACTTATAAAGAAGCAAATTTATTTCTTTATTTTTTTTTTAATTTTTTTGAGTTAACAGTCATTTTATTTATTTCAATTCTATTATTCAATAATCGCTCAATATTTAATCCATTAAATTATTATAGTATCATCTAATCCTTTTGTTTTCAGGCACTTTATGTCTTATATTGAGCATGGGAATTTTTATGTCTTACATTCATCTATCTGAAACCTACTTGTACACAAAATAGATTTTCACTGTAAGTTAATTAATACTATGTATTCTATTTGCATACTATATAACTATTACAAAATTAGGTTCTCATTAATGTATATTTATTATGGTTTTCTTTCTTTTTTGATATATTTTAAGTATGTTTAACAAGGATATACATTCAAATATCAAAACATATAAGTGTCAAGTCCCAAAGGCCACATACAAAAAACTAGTATCTCGACTAGGTACAAAAAACAAAATTATAATGTAAAAAAGCCACACCAAAGTGACACCAAGAAACAAAAGACAAAGTAGCAATGGAATTAATAGAATATCTAAAAGGCCATCAAACTATTCATAATTGTCATCATCAACATTCATATGGGGGGAGGGGGGTTGAGGGCAGGGGAACTATAATCAGAATCAAGTCCATTCTAATTAGAACTAGCTCCATTATGCGAACTTCCTACAATAGATGATAATATTTCCACACGTTCATGGAAATTGGAATTTTTTATTTCATTTATAAACATTGACAACTTTAGCAATATCCTCCTTTTTAATATTTTTAATCACCTTCTCCAAATATTCTGAAAACTTACCCACATATGCACCACAATCCATCCAAATTCCTTTTCTATAACCTTGGTGGTATTGGCCAAGGGATTTTTAAGATAGATAGTGTCATTATTCAATAAAAGATCATGTTCAAAGATATTTGGTTGTTCATCACCTCTATGAGGTGATTTCATCGCTTATGGATTTTTGCAAAACCTAACTTCCACCGACAAATCCAAGCAAGCTTTGTAAATAAATAAATAAAATATTTAGCTCCATGTGATATCATATTTTTAAGATATTGTATTTTATTGAATATAAACCCAAAAAAAAAAAAGAGTAATCAAATTGAAACAATAATGGTAATTATAAATGCAAAAAAAAAAAAAAAAATCCAACATTTTGATTAACTATGTTGCTTTCAACCAACATGCTTTCACACACTATTGCTTTTTTTTTCCAATACACATATATAGAATTCATTTTTTTTTTAATATAAATATAGAAGTAAAGCAATTGAAAATTTCCTAAATGAAACACACTTTACAAACCAATCAATAGGTACTCAACATCAACCAATTAAAGAACAATAATCACCTTGTTTTTTTAAGTAGCTTGTCTACACGACAAAGTAAATGAATATTTAAGCACTAAAGATCATTGAATCTTGTGTAGGAAAAACATTATAGCTTGATCAATGAGCCATTAAAACTAAGAAATCTTAAAAAATCTAAAATTATAGATAGGGCCAATGTCCTTTTCCTATGAGCCCACTAATCACCTAATGTGAAAATTTTCACTATGTATAATACTTTCAAAATCAAGTCATCACCACATGGAGTAAAAATTGTGGTGACAAGGATGACTTATAACTTTATAAGGCATCATCATTCCTCCACTTTACTAACAAATGCTTATAGTGCCTATTTACTAAATGGGTGTCCTTGTCTTGTAATTATTCTAAAAAAATACCAAGAAAAAAAATCACTAGGGTAATGATTAATCACATATACTCATAGAGATCATCTTGACATGATTTAAACACAAGTTAAAATTGCACAAAATAATCATAATCTTAACTAAAATATTTTTCACATAAAATATTTTTCTAAAAAAAACTAAAATAATCAAATAAAACACAAAAAAGGATTATTAACCTAAAGTAAGCCCAATATGTTTTCAGACAAGGCAATTAGAGTATAAAATAAATTACCCTAGTTGAGGCTTATAATAAACAAGGCACAAAAACTAGGAAGACATAACAAAGAAGACCATTATCATCAACAAAAAATCCAGAAAAATACTAATACCTTACCTTATTTTATAATGTTGTAACAAAAACTAAGAAAAAATAAATGATTGAACAATCAGCCTTTCCTTCTCCCATCCATTTATATTATTTTTTTACAATAATTAGGAAGACATAGGAGAGAAAACTAACGAACCTGAAAAATATCAAGACAATAAATTATCAATAGGCAAAGCTTTTGAAACTAATAACTTGTATTGATTCATATTGAATGGCTTGAAATAATTACAAACCCAAACCATGCTTAAATAAGCCTTAACTCAAAATTTAGAGTTGACATGCAAAAATTTGAAAAAAAAAAACATCTATTTTTAATAGCTGTTATTTATAGTAAGTTTTGTATGCAAGTGCACACAGTTCTAAAAGTATTTAAAAATATCCTAAATGCTAAAATTAACCTATCGGGTGAAATTCAACTAAAGTTGATGTCTAGACCTCAAAATATACAATTTCTAAAAACAAGAAATTCCTTAAAAAATCATTAAATAGTAATTTTGGACCCTCAGATGATCATGTATGGTCTCTAAAAAATATCTAAATCAACTCTAAGTGTATAGGGTAGATTAGGATAGCATCAACATTTTTGAGAAAGTCAAGACAAGAATGACAATATCTATACCAACCTTCTTGATATACAAACTAGAATTAGAAGGGCTATGAATGAAACCATTCTACAATAGGTGATCATCTATTTTTTTGTAACATGTCTGAGGTGCTTGCTTAAGTCCATAAAGAGACTTAACTAGATGGCATACCTTTTGTGGATGTTTGTCATCGATGAAACCATCTAGTTGGGTCATGTATACTTCTTCTTTCATATCACCATTTATGAAATCACTCTTGACATCCATATGCTAAATTTTCCATCCATACTGTGCTTCCAGTGTGCAAACAATTTTGACGGTCTTGATCTTTGCAGTGGGTGCGAAGGTCTCCCCATAATAAATGCCCTCTTGCTAAGCATAACCTTTGTAACAATTCATGCTTTGTGTTTTTTGATGGATCCATTTACCTTGTACTTTGTTTTGAAGATCCATTTTCAGCCCATGCATTTCTTCCCTATACGTAGATCAACAAGTTCCCATGTCCCATTCTTGATGAGGGCATCATATTATACATCCATATCTATCTTTCACTGGGGTTGACTTAAGGCCTCTCAAACTGTCTATGGTTTACTGTTGTCAACCACTGAACTCATGAGTGCAATATTGAGTTCATCTCTCACCTATCTTCTTGTTTGAACTCTTGATGATGTGTCTGGAGGAGAGCTCAGGTGTGATTCTTTGATTGTGGAATCTAGCCATTTAGGATGTCATTAAGGATATTTATTTGATGAATAACTACCCTATACATTACTAAGATCAACAAATAATTCTCCTTTTTTTAGCTCACCTTCTTCATGCTCATCATCCAACTATGGGAATAGTCTTTAAGAGGTGGTCTAGTCTGTCTCCTTTTGTGCCAATGAGTCAAATTATGACTCATCATAGACCACATCACAACTTTCATAAATATTTTGTCTTAGGATCCATGATATGGTATGCTTTGGAGGTAGTGCTATACCCTAAGAAAATACACTAGAGGGTCTTTGGTTTGATCTTCTTCCTCTTCTTATCTATAGCATGCATATAAGAAGTACAACCAAATAATTGAAGATGGGAAATTGATGGTTTATGACCACTCCATACCTCTTATGATGTCTTGTCTAACAAGATCTCTTTTTTTCTCTATTGAGAAGATAAACAGCCATCTGTACTACTTCCACCCAAAATTATGCCATCAATTTTGTAGTGGATAACATGCAATGATCTATCTCCATGATTGAGTGATTACATCATTCTACTATTTTGTTCTATTGAGGTGTATAGGGAGTAGTCAGGTGCTACTTGATGCCATTTTTCTTTAGGAATGCTGAGAAATCTTTTGGTGTGAATCCCCTCCCTCAATCTGAGTATAGGAGTTGAAGTCACTTCCCAGACTGTGTAACAACATGCTAATGGAAGACCTTGAAATGTGCAAGGATTTCACTCTTTTTTTTAGATAAAAACCTAGGTCTTGTGATAAAATTCATTAACAAACAACTAAAAGTACCTAAATCTATGATTGGATGCTAGCATGGGTCTGTACATATCAGTATGCACCACAACAAGTCATTCTTTGGTATGTGAGGAACTTGGCTCAAATAGACCTTGATTTTGTTTGCCCATAAGACAACCATAACATATCGATAAAGAATGGGAATGCTGAGGAAGTCAATGTATCATTGCCTTAGAACTAAGCTAGCAGAGGGAACCAATAGATAGATGCCAATAGCAGTAGTGCTAAAGTGTAGTGGATTCTGTTTCATAGACATCAAAAGAGGCATGGGACATTTTGTCCACAATTTATGAGGCAAAAAACCAGACCAGAATCCTACATCTGCAATCACTTCTTCATACACTTAGTATGAAATCAAGGGAAAAGGTTGAAGATTTCCTATGCCAGGTTATATAACTATGAGTATAACTTGTTGTGCTTGGAGAAAATATCGAGGACAAGATGTTAGTTCCAATCATGCTGAGAGCTCTCCCATCTCACTTTTGCATGTTCGTTACAACACTCAACATTACCAAGCAAGTAGTGGCATTCAAAGAAATGGTCAATTTTATTCAACAAGAGGAAGCAATACATTTCATGTAAAAAAAATTGAGGACAAAGCCCTGATACTAGAGTGTATAAATAATTGATTGAAGCTTTGATGTACCTTATTGAACTGGCAATTTTTACTTTGACATTCTTAGCATAGTCAGATTCTAGTATAAGGGCATCTTTCAATGGAATATTTCATCCTTCTATGTGTTGATCACCAATTATTAGGATTTCAACATTTCTTTGGTTGACTACTCTTATTACAGACCGCTCTTACTTCTCCTTTTCATCAGCTTCTACTATTATGGACTTCCTCTGTATTGGCTTTGTCTATACAACAGGATCCATTTGTTCACTGTACAAGTTGTAGGCTTCAAATTTTATATAGGTTCTAACACTTTGAGACACTTTTATATGGGTAAGTTTTGATTTACTTCCAATGTGGAGCTTCACATCAAGTTTTAGGCATGATTTGCAGGCTTGCTTTATGGGTTTTCACCATTTTCTCCTTGTACATTGTTGTTAAACAATCAAGATCGTTAGGTCTAATGAATTCATTGAAGGTGATATATCCTTTCAAGGCAATATTCACTCTGCACTTTCCTTAGGTGTCATCCTATGCTTCAACTTCTATTGCATGGCATTGATCATGTTCCATGCTTTAAAGGAGTGAATGATTTTGATCAGGCACACTATTGTATGATGTTCCTTCCTGCTACATCCTTCTAATGAAGATAAAGGCTCATTTATACTTCTACATATGTTTTCACTCTAATACCACAGTGTAATTTAAATTTTAAACTTTGATGTATTGATTGCTTACAAAAATCACAAATATATACAATGAAAATATAGTTAAATTATAACTGTAATATGCCACCTGTACCTAACTAAAACACCTAAGTAGCTTGTGATATAGCTAAAAAATGTAATATTAACTAATTACACCAACACTTCCCATTTCACCAAATATATGTTATAATTCCCTTGCCTTGTGCTCACTGTCTTCATATCCAAAACCTGAACTATTTTTTCCTTTTTCTTCTTTGGAACTTGATGCTGACAATTTATTTTTTCATCTTCGTCACATTCACCATCATCTACATGGAATTCATATAAATTCTAAACATCAAATACCAAATATATATCAAAATTCTATGGTAAACTCACCTCATAAGCATTGTCATTAATTTTCTTCACAATTTTGCATGGTCTAATTTTCTTGTACTTCAACTTGTTTTACATGCCTTTTGGAAATATTTTTTTCCTCAAGTAAGCCATTACCATCTCTCCTTATTCAAATACATTGGATATTCTTCTAACATTTGTCAATTCCTTATATTTCTCATTACTTTCTTGCAACTTTCTTGTTACTCCTTGTAACTACTGTATATGCTTTGTAAACACTTCTGCATCATCACTAATTTGATCTATAGTTGGTAATTATACCAAATCTAAAATACCCATAGGATTTCTCCCATAAAAAAATTTGAAATGGTGATTTTCCTATTGTTATATTCACTGAATTGTTATATACAAACTCATCTTGTGGTAAAGCCAAGTCCCATTGCTTGGGCTTCTCTCCCACTATGCATCTCAAAAAAAATTCCAAGATCCTATTCACAACTTCTATCTATCCATATTTTTTTGGGTGATATGCACCACTGAATTGTAGCTTAGTACCCATATTCTTCCACAAAATCCTCCAAAAATGACTTAGATATTTCGTGTCTCTATCTAAAGTGATAGTTTTTGGAAGACCATGCAATCTCACAATATGCTAAAAAAATAATTTTGCAACATTAGTGGTATAATTAGTATTATTACATGTAATGAAATGAACCATTTTAAAAAATCTATCTACAACAACAAAAACTAAATCATTACCTCTCTATGTTTGATAATTCCAACATAAAATCTATACTCAAATCTGTCCATGGTTCACTTGGAACTAGTAATGGCATGTATAATCCAGTATTTTGTGCATATCATTTAGCCACCTAACATATCTTGCACCTTGAAACATACCTTAGCACATCTCTATTTGTTTTTAGCCAAAAATACTTTTCCTCCACCAAAGCTATTGTCTTCATCTTACCAAAATGTCTAGCCAAACCGCCACTATGTAATTATATTGTTTGGTAGAGACCCAACTCAAATGCATAATTATTTCTCCTTGAAGAGATAACCTTCTTCTATAAGATACTAATTATGAATAGTAGCTGTCCCACCTATAAACGGATTCCTGCACTATTCAACTACCTTGCCAAAATATGGATCAATATTATATAAGTATTTGACAGCTTCAAATATAACTACTTCACTCACCATATTAGTTAATAATTCTACTCTCCTTCTCAATGCATTAGCTACCTGATTCTATTTTTTTGATTTATGTTTCCACACAAAAGTATACCTCTACAAGAAATAAACCCACTTTGTATGCCTACTATTCAACTTATTTTATGTATTCACATACTTCAAAGCCTCATGATCCGTAAGTAGGATAAACACCTTAGGCATCAGGTAGTACTTCCAATGACTTAAAGATTGTATAATTTCATAAAGTTCAACATAATAAGTAGAATACTTTATTCTTACCTAATTTAATTTCTTATTAAAATATGCTATTGGCTTTTCTTCCTGACTCAGCACAACACTAATTCCATTAAATGAAGCATCACAATCAACCTCAAACATTTTGTTAAAATTCAATAATGTTAAAATTACTCTTTTTGTAATCTTATTCTTCAAAAACTCAATTCTTTTAATGGCTTCTCTAGTCCATGCAAATCCCTTTCCTCTCATACAATTTGTTAATGGTGACATAATACTACTAAATTTTTCAATAATTTTTTCATAAAACATTGCTAAACCATGGAAACTTCTTACCACTATAATGCTTTTTGGAATAGGCCACTCAACAATTGCCTTTATTTTTTTCATCCATTCTTACACCATCTACTTAAACTACAAATCCCAAAAATACCAAACTATTCTGTATAAACCTGCACTTCTTCAAATTTACATATAATTTTTCCTTTCTTAACAAATCTAGTACAATTCTCAAATGTTGTAAGTTTTCTTCTTTAGTCTTACTAAATATCAAAATAAACAACCACAAACTTACCAATATATTCTCATAACACTATATTCATCACCCTCATAAATATGATAGGTGTATTAGATAATCCTAATGGCATTACCATCCACTCATATAAGCCATCCCTAGTCTTAAATGTAGTTTTCCACTCATCTCCTTCATGAATTTGAATTTGATAATAACCACTCCTTATATCAATCTTGGTAAAGTATTTTTCTCTTGCAAGCACATCCATCATATCATCTAAATGAGGTATAATAAACTTATACTTGATTGTAATTTTATTTATTATTCTACTATCCACACACATTCTCCATTCTCCATCTTTCTTTAGTGTTAGCAAGTTTGTTGTTACATATGGACTCATACTCTCCCTTATCACCCTTTTTCTTAGAAATTTAGTACCTTATTTATCTAATTTTGCATGTTTGTTGGACTCATCCTATAAGCTGCTTGATTAGGTAAAATTGATCCTGGAATCAAATCAATGTGATGTTGAATATATCTCTTTGATGCTAAACCATCTAGGACCTCATCAGGCATAACATATGCAGATTCTTTCAACACTTGTTGTTTTTATTGGTATTTATACCATTTTTTTGTCTTTATTATTTTATACTAATACATAATAACAACCTGCTACCTTCATATCTTGGATAAATTATTTAGTAGAGAGCATACTTTCTGCCTTCTCTTCTTCTTAAGAGATAACAAAACTACCTTTGTACCACCTTTTCAAAACGTGTACGTGTTCTTTGCTCCATCATGAATTACTTTCCTATAAAATTACCAATGTCTTCCCAATAACACATGACATGTATCCATCAGAATAACATCACACCATATTTCATCATTATAACTTTTTTATAGAAAAATTGATTAAGCACATTTTATCTACTATAATTTCATTCCCTTTCTTAAACCATGAAATCCAATAAGGATTAGGATACTTTTCAAATAGTAAATTTAGTTTTTCTATCATTTATTTAGAAACCATATTTCACAACTACCACCATCTATAATTACTTTGCATACCTTTCCATCTGAAGTACATCTTGTTCAAAAAATATTTGATCTCAGCCACGCATCACCACCTTATTTATTCTACACTTGTTCTTTCATTGGAATGATCATTGTTCTTCTCATCATGAGATTATCTCTAACATCTACTAGTACAACTACAATATTTGGCTCTTCTATCTCATCCTCAACTATATTCACTCTTGGGTGATCCTCTTACCTCATTTCTTGATATTGATAGTTAAAACACTCAAATTATATATTCCTTTTTTCTCCACATCTATAAAAAACATAAGATCTATGTTGATTTGGGAACCATCCTATATCACCACCATAACCTCATCCTCTCTAAAACCCTTGCCTATTCTCATCTTGCCTTTCTACACCATGTAATGATTCAACTTTATTGGTATTAAACCCACCTCATCCCCTATTTGGGTGGGATACATCTCTTTTCAGACCAAGAGATGTTCTTCTAAAATTCTATCTATTTTGTTTTTCTTCTGCCTTCAAAGCTAATTGATAAGCCTCCTCCATGCAAAGTATTATACGCATGCTTAATTCATCATGAATAATAAAAAATTCAAACCATTTACATACCTTACATCTATCTGCTCTTTGATTTCATCATGCTCTACTCATATGGAAAGCTTATAAAATTCATCTATATACTCTTGTATACTGTGATCTTTTTGCCTCAAATTCTAAAATCTTTTGTATAGGGTTTTTGCATAATCCACAAGAATAAATTTCTCCCTCAGCTTATTCTCCATCTTTTTTCATGAATTAATCTTCTCTTTACCTTTCTTTAGGTTAACCCACCAAATCATTGCATGACC
The DNA here is from genome assembly GCA_037957365.1 of Torreya grandis. NCBI lineage: Eukaryota > Viridiplantae > Streptophyta > Pinopsida > Cupressales > Taxaceae > Torreya > Torreya grandis. The sequence goes on from JARHVA010000379.1 coordinate 47,693, forward strand.
CTTCAATTTCATGCATACAAGCTTTACCTCCTTGTCTTCTCTCATAGTCTTCCACTCAAATAATTTCTCCATGCTATTCATCCAATCTATCAACTCCTCTAGTTTTAAACTACCTACATAATCTAGATCATCAACATTTGTTCCTCCATATGTTCCTTCTAAAGCCTTAACCATCCTCTCTTCTATTGATGGTCACTGTTATTTTTATTCTTCTTCTTTTTGAACTTTTTCATCACAATCTTTGTCCTCCTCATCACCACCTTAACTTTTTCTCTGATTGGTGATAACTTTGGTCAATTTTTATACTTGCCTCTATATATCTTGTATAGTCTGGTTCATCTATGCAATACCTCCTCATCCTCTTTCCATGTCTTACTCCTCCAAGATTTGAACTTGCTCTGATACCAGATAATGAATCGAAAAACTATCAATATAATAATTTATCAATAGGGAAAGCTTCTAAAAAAATAAATTTTACTGATTCATATTTAATGACTTGAAATAATTACAAAACCAAACCATGCTTAAATAAGCCTCAACTAAGAATTTAGAGTTGACATGTAAAAATCCAAAAAAACTTAAAAATAAAAAATGTCTATTTTTAGCAGCTAATATTTATATTAAGTTTCATATGAAAGTGCACATAACTCTAAAAATATCCTAAATTATAAAATTAAGCTAATGCATGAAATTCAACTGAAGTTGATGTTTGGACCTAAAAATATACAATTTCTAAAATTACAAAATTCTCAAAAAAAATCATTAAATGGTAATTTTAGACCCTCAAATGATCACATATGGCCTCTAAAAAATATTAAAATCATCTCTAAGTGGATAGGGTCACTTATGAAAACATCAAACTTTTCAATATAATCGTTTTAGTGTGTGGAAGAGGTCAAATGAAGCTACGGGTCAAAATTTATGTCCTCTAGAAGGTTGGCCTATTTTTTAAGCATCAAAAACATTTATCATCAAAATAAAAAGGGGAATATAATTTCACCTTAAATTATTACATAATATTACAATGAAAACTATGAAATAATATATGATGGAATGATCAACCATTACCACTTCCATTCTCCAATCAAATTCTCAATATATTAATAATCACAGATATTAAATTCCAAGAATTCCTAGAGATCCCAATTTCACCATGCACCATACATTTACTTAAAATAATTTTTTTTCCCACAAACTAGCTTCTTACAAAATAAAAAATATAAGAAAATAAAATGCTTGAATTATTTATTAATGACCATAAGGATAAATATATACAAAGATAAAATAGTTATATAGTTGTACACCTAGAAATAAATACCAACTAAACTACATAACTAACAATGTAATAGATAATAAATTTATGCTAATATTCCTCCCCTTATTACATTATTTTTACAAATGTACCCTCAAAATAGATCAAATTTCACCTTACCAAGTGACTTGGTGAGTATATATACTATCTATGATTCTGTTGGGCAATACTGGAGCTAAATGTGGTGGTTCAAAACTTATTTTTGAATATAGTGGTACTAGATCTTAATGTGTTTGTTCCTTTCATGAACTACTAGATTCTTGACAAGTTTTAACACATCTTAATTATCACAAAAATTGATTGGTGATTGATCTTCAAGAATGTCTATGTGAGTTATAATGCGATGTAACCAAATTACTTCACACACAACTCCTCATGTGGCACAATATTCTACCCCTATGGATAAGAGAAAAACTATATATTTCTTCTTACTAATCCACAAAATTGGTCTAGATCCAAGATGAAATTTATATCCAGAAGATGATTTTCTATCATCAACAGATCTAGCATAGTCTAAGTCTATGTAACCCTACAAGAATAAATTTCATATCCTATTATATTTAATACCATATTCAACTACACCTTAAACATATCTCAAAATGTGATTCATTGAAACCAATAACACTTCTTTGGCTCTTGCATGAATCTCAAAGGATATCTGATAATAAAGCATATATTTGATCTAGTATATGTCAAGCAAATGAGACTCCTAAAAAGTTGTTTGTAGTGATTTTCATCTATTTGAGGTGAATTATAAAATCAAGATAGTTACAAACCTTTCACCATTAGAGTTAACATTGGTTTACAACCTGTCATCCCATATTTCTCAAGTAGCATCTTGGCATATTTCATCTGTGAGATAGAAATATGGTTCTTATTTTTACATATCTTTAAACCATGATAATAATGAAGTATCCCCAAGTCTATCATATCAAAGGATTTATTCAATTCATTATTTACATCTTCAACAAGATTATTTGAACTTCCTATGATCATAAGACCATCCACATACAAAATGAGAATGACAATCTTTGTGCCTACATTATTGATATTAAAATTTGTATCTGAGGTGCTATGAATGAATCCATGTTTCAATAGATGATCACGTATCTTAATTTACCATGCCCTTGGTGTTTTCTTAAGTCCATAAAGTGACTTAATTAGACAACATACCTTTTTTGGTTATTATTCATTAATGAATCCTTTTGATTGGGTCATGTACACTTCTTTTAGATCACCATTCAAGGATTCACTTTTAACATCCATCTACTAAATCTTCCATCCCTTTTATGTTGTGAGTGCATGAACAACTTTGATGGTCTTGATCTTAGAAATATGTGCAAAGGTCTCCTCATAATTAATTCTTTATTTTTGAGCATGCCCTTTTGCAACAAGTCATGATTTGTATTTGTTGATGGATCCATCTACCTTATATTTTGTCTTGAAAATCCAATTACAACCAATGGATTTCTTTTCTATAGTAAAATTGACAAATTTCCACATCCATTTTTTGATGAGGGCATCATATTTAGCATCCATGGCTTTCTTTCACTGAGGTTGGCATAAAACCTATTGAACTATCTCTAGTTTGGTGATGTCAACTATTGAATTCATCAGTGCAATATTAACTTCAGCTCTCACTTATCTTTTAATTTGAACTCCTGATGATGTATCTAGATTAGAGTTTAGGTGTGAGTCCCTAATGGTGTTGTCTACCCATTTTGAATGTTGATGCTATTGTTAATTCAATGAAGAATTATCTTCCATATTTCCAAGATCAATGAATAATTCTCCTTAAAGCTCACCTTCTTTATGATAATATATTTCATTCTCATCATCTAACTATGGGAACAATCTATGAGAGGTGGTATGTTCTGAATCCTATGATAATGATTCAAATGATGACTAGTCATAAACCATGTATCAAATTTCATAAATCTTATTTATCTTAGGATCCATGAGATGATAAGCTTTTGAGGTAGTACTTTACCCAAATAGAATGCATTGGAATTGTCTTCAGCCTGATCTTCTTCCTCTTTTTAGCTAGGAAATGCATATAAGATGTACAACCAAATACGCTAAGATGGGAGATCAAAGGTGTATGACCACTCCATACCTCTTCTAGCATCTTGTCTTGCAAGACCTTTGTTGATGCCCTGATGATAATATATATGGCTATCTAAACTTCTCCTACACAAAATGGCACATCCAACTTCGTAGTGGACAACATAAAATAAACCATTTTCATGATTGAACAGTTACATCACTCTACTATTCCATTTTATTGGGGAAAATAGGGAGCATTAAGGTGTTGTTTGATGCTATGTTGCCTCAAGAACCGTAATAATTCCTTTGATGTGAATTCTCCCCTAAATTTGAATAGAGGAGTTGAAGAGGCCTCTCTAACTGGGTGAAAATAATATGGTAGAAGATCTTAAAATGTGTAACGGCTTCACTCTTCTTTGTGATAAAGAACACCAATGTTTTGTGAGAGAAATCATCAATGAACAACTAAAATTACTTGAATCTTTGTAAAAAAGTAGGTAGGGGTCCATAAATATTGGTATGTACCACATTGAGATGATCCTTGGCTTGTGAGGAACTTGACTCAAACTAAACCCTCAGTTGTTTGATGGCAAAGCATCCAAGACATACAGGCAAATAATGGGATACCTGAGAAAGTCCATAGACCATAGCCTTAGAGCTTTGATGGTACAAAGAATCAGTAGAAAGGTGTCTATATAGATAATGTCATAGTGTATAAGATTATATCATAGAAATAGAAAGAGTAAAAATATCATATGAAACTACATCTAATACAAATAATTGATCCTTCAAAAAAGATCTATCAATGTAATGAACAGAAAAACTATCAAGATAATAAATTATCAATAGGAAAAGCTTATAAAAATAATAAATTGTATTGATTCGTATTGAATGACTTGAAATAATTACAACCTAAACCATGCTTAAATCAGCCTCAACTCGGAATTAGAGTTCACATGCAAAAATTTAAAAAAAAACTAAAATCTAGAAAACCCTGTATTTTTAGTAGCTACTATTTATAGTAAGTTTCATACACAAGCATGCATAACTCTATAAATCTTTTGAAATACTTTAAATGCTAAAATTAACCTATGGGACAAATTTCAACTAATGTTAACATTTGGTCCTAAAAATATACAATTTTTAAAACTAGAAAAATCTTTAAAAAATAGTTAAATTGCAAGTTTAAACCCTCAAATGATCATTTATGGCATCTAAAAAATACCAAAAACACCCCTAAGTGGATATAACCACTTAACATAGCAACACAATTTTTTAGATGGTCATTTTGGCATGTGGAAGAGCTCAAACGGAGCTACGGGTCAAAAGATATGGCCTTTGGAAGGTTGACCTATTTTTTCTGCATCATTCTCCTCTAGTTAAAAACAACTAAGCACCTGTGAGTTGCCCTGATTGTACTACTGCCATTTTCACTTGTCAAAATTTTTATCTTCTATTATGTAATCCAAGTGTTGTCTTCTTATTGCAATCCTTCCCACTATACCAAATACCTATTATAATTCCCTTGACTTGTACTTATTGTCTTCATATCCAAAACTTGCACTATCTTTTACTTCTTCTTTGGAACCTATTGCTTCTACTTTACTTATTCATCTTCATAATATTCATCGTATTATCCATGGAATTGATATAAATTTGAAACATTAAATACTAGAGAAATATTAAAATTTTGTGGGAAAGTCATCTCATAAGAATTATCTTTGATTTTCTTCACAATTTTGCATGGTCTAATTTTTTTGTACTTCAACTTGTTGTGTGTGCATTTTGTAAATTTTTATTTCCTCAACTAAACCATTACCAAATCTCCTTGTACAAATACCTTGGATCTTTTTCGGACATCTATTGTTACTTTTTATTTCTCATTTTTTTCTTGCAACTTTCTTCTTACTCCTTAGAACTATTGTATATGACCTGTAAATGCTTCTACATCATCACTAACTCGATCTACAACTAGTAATTGTACTAAATATAAAATACCCATAGGATTTCTCCCATAAATAATTTAAAATGGTTACTTTCCTATTGATCTATTCATTGAATTTTTATTTGCAAACTCAGCTTGTAGTAAAGCCAAGTCCCATTGCTTGGGCTTGTCTCCCACTATGCATTTCAACAAAGTTTTCAAGCTCCTCTTCACAAATTCTATCTGTCCATCTATTTTTGGGTGATATGCACTACTGAATTATATCTTAGTACCCATCTTCTTCCACAAAGTCCTCCAAAAACAACTTAGAAATTTTGTGTCGCTATCTGAAGTAATAGTTTTTGGAATACCATGTAATCTCACAATATCCTTAAAAATTAATTCTATAATTCTAACGGCATAATTGGTTTTATTACATGCAATGAAATGAATCATTTTATAAAATATGTCTACAATAACAAAAATTGAATCGTTACCTCTTTATGTATTCGGCAATCCCCACACAAAATCCATAATCAAATCTGTCCATGGTCCTCTTGGAACTGGTAATGGCATGTATAATCCACTATTTTGTGTATTTCCTTTAGCCACATGACATATCTTACACCTTTAAACATACCTTGTCACATCTCTCCTTATCTTTGGTCAAAAATATATTTCGTCCACCAAATCTATTATCTTTGTCTTACCAAAATGTCCCTCTAAACCACCACTATGTAATTATCTTATTATATTATCAAGTAGAGACCCAACTAAAATGCATAATTATTTCCCTTTGAAGAGATAACCTTCTTGTATAAGATACTCATCATGAATAACATCTATCCCACCTGTTAATGGATTCCTAGACTACTCAACTATCTTGCCAAAATATGGGTCAGTATCATATAATTCTTTGATAGCTTCAAATACAACTACTTCACTCACCATAGTAGTTAATAATGCTACTCTCCTATTCAATGAATCAGCTACCTGATTTTATTTTCAAGATTTATGTTTCAATGTGAAAGTATACTCCTGCAAGAGAGATACCAAATTTGCATGGGTACTATTCAACTTATTTTGTGTATTCACATAATTCAAAGCCTCAAGATTTGTAAATAGGATAAACTCCTTAGGCACCAAGTAATGCCTCAAATTTCTTGATGCTTGTACAATTGCATAAATTTCAATATCATAGGTAGAATACTTTGTTCTTACCTCATTCAATTTCTCACTGAAATATGCTATTGGCTTTCCTTCTTGATTCAACACAAATACAATTCTCACAAATGAAGCATCACAATCAACCTCAAAAACTTTTTAAAAATCTGGTAATGTTAAAATTTGTCTTTCTATATAATTCTTCTTCAAAATATCAAATCTTTCTGTGGCTACTCTAGTCCAAGTAAATTCCTTCCCTCTTATCCAATCTGTTATTGGTGCCACAATACTATTAAAAATTTTAATATATTTTCTGTAAAAAGTTGTTAAACCATAGAAACTCCTTATCTCTATAATGCTTTTTGGAATAAGCCACTCAAAAATTGCCTTTGTCTTTTTTTCATCCATTCTCACACCATCTACTAAAACTACAAATCCCAAAAATACCAAACTATTATGCATAAACCTGCACTTTTTCAAATTTACATACAACTTCTCCTTTCTTAACAAATCCATTACCATTCTCAAATGTTGTAAGTGTTTTTATTTAGTCTTACTAAATATCAAAATAAATAACCACAAACTAATATATACTCGTAGCACTGTATTCATCACCCTCATAAATGTGCTAGGTGCATTAGATGATCTAAATGACATCACAATCCACTCATATAAGTCATCCCTAGTCTTGAATGCAGTTTTCCAATCATCTCCATCATGAATTTAAATCTGTTAATAACCACTCCTTAGATCAATCTTGGTAAAATATTTTGCTCCTACAAGTACATCCATCATATCATCTAAACAAGGTATAATAAACCTATACTTTATTGTAATTTTTAAAATTGTTCTACTATCCACACACATTCTCCATCCTCCATATTTCTTTAGAATTAGCAATGCTAGTGTTTCACATGGAATCATACTCTCCCTTATCACCTTCTTTATTATTAATTTAGTAACCTATTTATTTAATTTTGCATATTCTATTAGACTCATCATATAAGATGCTTGATTGGGTAGAGATGATCCTAGAATCAAATCAATGTGATATTGAATATCTCTCTTCGATGGTAAACCATCTGATAACTCATTAGGCATAAAAGTTGCATATTATTTCAACTCTCTTGCTACTTTTCTTGGTATTGGCACTATTTCTATTTATTGATTCTCTGCTACTAATACATAACAACAACCTACCACCTTCATATCTTGGATAAATTATTTAGTAAATAGCATGCTTTCTACCTTCTCTTCCTCTTTCAGAGGTAAAAAAACTATCTTTGTACCACCTTTCCAAAAAGTGTTTGTGTTCTTTTCTCCATCATGAATTCCTTTCTCATCAAATTACCACGGTCTTCCCAATAACACATGACATCCATCCATCTAGATAACATCACACCATATTTCATCATTATAACTTTTTCCTATAGAAAACTTGATTGATCGCTTTTTATCCATTGTAATTTCATTCCCTTTCTTAAACCCTAAAATTTGATAAAGATTAGGTTGTTTTTCACATTAAAAATTTAGTTTCTCTATCATTTCTTTGAAAACCATATTTTCACAACTACCACCATCTATAATTAATTTGCACACCTTTCCACCTAAATTACACCTAGTTTGAAAAATATTTGATCACAACCATGGATCACCATCTTCTTTATTATGAACTTGTTCCTTCCTTTAAATGCTCATTGTTCTTCTCATCATGATATTCTCTCCAACATCTGTTGGTGTAATTTCATTATTTTTCTCTTCTATCTTAGCCTCAACTATATTTACTCTTGGTCGATCTTGTTACTTCTTTTCTTGATCTTGATACTGTGGACACTCAAAGGCTCTATGCCCTTCTTCTCCACATCTATAACAGACATAAGATTTAAACTAATTTGGAAACCATCCTCTAGTATCATCATAATTTCATCCTCTTTGAACCCCCCTTCCTCTTTGTTGGTATTGAAACCCTTGCCTATTATCATCTTACCTTTTTGTAGCACATGATGATTCACCTCTATTGGTATTAGACCCACCTCTGGTGGTATTAAAATCACCTTGTCCTCTTGATGGAGGGGACCCACCTCTTCTTGGATCCACCTCAAATGTGATGTGCCCTTCTTCTCCACATCTATAATAGACATAAGATCTACACTGATTTGGAAACCATCCTCTAGTATCACCGTAACTTCATCCTCTTTGAAACCCCCTTCCTCTTTGTTGGTATTGAAACCCTTGCCTATTATCATCTTACCTTTTTGTAGCACGTGATGATTCACCTCTATTGGTATTAGACCCACCTCTGGTGGTATTAAAATCACCTTGTCCTCTTGATGGAGGGGACCCACTCTTCTTGGACCAAGAGACATTCTTCTAAAATTTTGTCTATTTTATTTTTCTTCTACCTTCAAAACTAATCGATAAGCCTCCTCCATGAAAATTATTCTATGCAAGCTTAATTCATCTTCAAAATTCAAATTCAAACCATTTACATACCTTGCAACCATCTACTCTTCTATTTTACCATGCTCCACTTGTATGGAAAGCTTATAAAGTTCATCTGTATACGAGTATTTTGAGAGATTTTATAAGCAATTTATCCCTTAGCTTCTTCCCCATATTTCTCCACGTGTTAATATTCTCTTTACCTTTTATCTCTCTCTTTCTTCAAGTGATCCCACCAAATCATTGCATGACCTTTCAATTTCATGCATGCAAACTTTACCTTCTTTTTTCTCTCATAGTCTTCCACTTGAAGAACTTCTCCATGATATTCATCCAATGTATCAACTCCTTTAGTTTTAAACCACCTCCATAATCTATAAAATTAACCTTGATTCCCTCATTTCTTGCTTCTAAATACTAAACCATCCTATCTTCCATCGATGGTGGCTACCCTTGTTGTTTTTGTTCTTGTTGAACTTCTTCATCATGATTTATGTCCTCCTTATCATCACTTTGTCTTCTTCTCTGATTGGTGATAAATTTAATTTATTATTATAATTAACTTTATATCTCTTTCATATTCCAATTTATCTATGCAATACCTCCTCATCTTATCATCATGTCTTACTCTTCCAAGATTTGAACTTACTCTGATACCAAATAATGAACCTAAAAACTATCAAGACAATAAATTATTAATAGGCAAAGCTTTTAAAAACATAATTTATATCAATTCATATTTAATGACTTGAAATAATTACAACCCAAACCATGATTAAATAGTCATCAACTATAAATTAGAGTTGACATATAAAAATTTGAAAAAAAAACTAAAATCTAAAAAAACCCCTATTTTTAGCAGTTGCTATTTATATCAAGTTTTGCATGTAAGCATGTTCAAATCTAAAAATCTATTGAAATACTCGAAATGCTAAAATTATCATATGGGATGAATTTCAAATAAATTTAATGTTCAGTCCTAAAAATATACAATTTCTAAAAATACAAAACCCCAAAAAATAATTAAATTACAATTTTCAACCCTCAAATGATCACGTATGGCCTCAAAAAAATATATAAAACAACCCTAAGTAGATATAACATCTTAATACAATAATGAAATTTTTGATGTGGTCATTTTGGAGTGTGGAAGAGCTCAAACAAAGCTATGGGTCAAAATTTATGACCTCTAAAAGGTTAGCCTTTTTTTTTCTGCATCACAATGACATTTCCTTCCCATCAGAAGAGATATAATTTTGTGTCATTCTTAATCATAAACTTTACCTTAACCTTATGATTCAAGATCTAATTTATAAATACAAGATTTGTTGTCAAGCCAGGGATATATAATACATTTGTGAGGGTACAGGGTATCATCTTGAGAGGAATGGGGATAGTTCCAATTCCTTCTACAACATACTCTGTATTGTCTAGAATTCAAACTTGATCTGCACTAGGTTGAGTTCTTAGTGAATCAAACAAATCCTTTCATCTTTTCATATTATTGCTAGCTCTAGAGTCGATCTACCAAAAAATAAAATTTGTGATGAGGTTTGGGAGACAAGAACTATGTCCTTATATGTGCCACTACATTTTGTTTCTACGATTACTTCCTCTTCAGATTCATCATCCTATTGATATTTTGCCACTATATGACTATACTACTTCCATCATCAAGGACATATTTTTGATTTTCATGAAGTTTCTCCACTAGATGTGTCCTCTTGATTGGATGAGCCTTGTGTCAAGGCATTATACCAGTAGTTATTGGTATCATGCATATTGGTGCGATAAATATGACACCATATTTTTACCTTCTTAGATTTTTGTTATTGTTGTGACTGCTTTGGTGGTCCTTTAAATAATTTTGGACTATGTTTCTTGGAAATCAAGGTTTTATCCTTGAACTCTTTTTTCACACACTGGATGGATGCTTTTTATTGAAGCAAATTTACCAGTTATTCAAAAGACAATATTTGTTTTATTATATTATGTGTCATGATCAATGTGAAAAATTGAGAGGGGAGAGATTTCAAAGTGATCAAAACCAACAGCTTATCCTCGATCATTTATCCAAGTAAAATAAATTTAGCTCATAGTTATACTACTAAGCATAAGAATTCGTCATCTTTCTCAACATCTTTCATAATGGGAGTATGGAGTTTAGACTAGAGATAGAGAATCTTAATCTAGTTCTTCACCTCATATATGGTGGACATAATGTCTTAAGCCTCTTTTGATGTTGTCGCATCTTGAATATGAGGTTAAACCTCATTGGTGACACTAAGCATGATCAACATCAAGGTTTTTACATTTGACTTATTATATTTGGTTTACTCATCAAATCTAATAGTATGAGTCACTGCACCAGTGATGATGATGCATAATTTTTTGAATGGAAGAATCATTCACATTTTCATCTTCTACGTGATGAAATTTGGCCCTTTGAGAAGTTGGGCATTGGACAAGAGTAGTTTGGTTGCTGACATATTTTATTTATTTATTTGTATAATATTTCACAATCAAAATAATATTTATTACTTTAAAAAAAATTATGTACAAATAAGTGTACTTCATAAGTAGGCTCGGTATGCTTTTACTATTAGACAGGATGCTTACATGGGCATTTCTCTTTGCATTATTCATCTGCATTGTAACCTCCATTGATATTTATGGTAATTTTCCATGCCTTTCACTTCACATCAAATAAAAAATTGTCAAGCAGGCCTTGGCAAACAAATTTTTCTAGTTAAAGATTTCCAATATTTTGGATGGCATCTTATAGAACATAATAAAAGCTGATGCAATTGGCATAACTCATTTAAACACACCACTTATACTTTTTCACTTCAAATTTACTTCTCTAATACTTTACTCACTTCTCATCATAGTAATATCTGCTTTAGATTTCCATGCTCAACTTCCTTTGAACAACTTCTACATGTTTCTATACACATTTTAGACTTCTTAACCATTGACTTAGGCGTCAATTCTTCCACAGCTATGCTAAATACTTCAATTAGGTAGGTGAAATACTTACCATGCCTTTGACATCACCATGCAAGTGTTTTCTACTAGGTTGAAGGCAAATAATTACTTGATTGGCTCTCAGTGCTTCTTCACTCGCTCCACACTTTGGCCTTTCCCACGTTCAATGCTTCTGCTACATTTGGCATTGATCATTGCTACCAAATTCATTACACAAGTGGTTGACTACACTGATCAAGTTCTTAAACAACTCCTCTATAGATTTTTACTCTCTCCTCTTTGAGGTTTAGATTCTAGTAGTTCGCATCTACTCCCAAGTGACTTCTACCCTATTATTCATTGACTGCTCTCCACTTCAAGTCACCACTTCCCCATACTTCTTCTATTTCATGGTATTGTTATGATACTAGATATAAGCAAATGGAATTATTGAATGATTTATTGATGACCAGGAGGGAGAATGTATACAAAGATAAAATAGTTATATAGTTGCATACCTAGTGGTAACTACCAATTGAACTGCATAACTAACAATGTAATAGATAATAAAACTATTGTAAAAAGTAAATAAAAATAATCAGTTAGATCGAATAGTTAGTTCTTACTATAATTAGATAAATGACACTAAAATTAAGATTTAGTATAAACATAGGCATATAGTTAGGTTCTACTCTAATCAGAGGAATATACACTCAAGGCATAATATAAAATATAGTTTCAAAAAACCTTCGAATTGGAGGGAGCCCAGAGTTGAGACTAAATTAAAAAAAGTCCTTGTAAAACCAGATTCCAATTACACATGTTTTGGGATCTTTATCCTTTTTAAAATTGTGGATACTATATAATGAACAAAAACCAATAGTATATGAAATTACAGTAACATTAGAAAACTAGGTTCACAAATTACACCAGAATAGAAAAGTTCAGACATAAAATTAACAATAGAATTATATTAATTTTTTAACCTCATTTAATTGTAAAACTTTAATCATGAAAGTTATCCCAGAAATAAAATCCAAAATCATTCCACATAAATCCATTGAAATTACAAAGATCGACACCTAAAATTTGTATATAAATCAATCTAAATCCCTTACACTCCTAATCTATGAAAACATTCCCCAAACCTAAAGATTTATTAAAAATACAAAGATCAAAAAGAAAATATGCATTTTCAAACATTAAACACTAACTTATCACATACATTTATCTAAAACCCCTGTAAAATCTATATAACTCATATCTGACCTTCAAAAATATAGGTATTTAGAAAAGAAATTTGATTAAAACAAAACCCAGGCACAACAAAAGCCATTCTCTAACCCTATCAAAATCCATACAAAGCCCTAGACTTCAAATCTAAAATCCCAAATCAAACAAACTCACAGTAAAAAAACATTACCTCTAAACTCTTCACATAGGATATGCAACCCATGGAAGCCAACAAAATCTTGTTGCCCTACCCTACCAGCATCTCTTCATTCCTCACTTTGAAAAATGCAACAAATCATAGAAAGATTTTATAGACATCTAGATCTTTATAATCTATTGCCATGTTTTCATTCAAGCAATTCAACATTCAATGCTAAATATTCAAATGAAATAATCCACACCACATAAAAAAATGTAGCATTGAATGGTAGAGCATTCCCACCTTGTACAATCCCCTCCTTTGTCTACCACACCATTAATGTCTAATCTCTATCTAACTAAAATGGCCCATAATATCTAAAAAAATAGCCAATCTATCTACGTTTGGGACAATAGGAGGATGGAAATAGGGAGCACTGACCCCATGCTTTTGGAGGTAAAGACACAATTCAAATAAGGTGGAAGATCTTTTCCTAAAGTTATGGGAGGACACAAAAGTCTTCCTATGATTCCAACAAAGGAAACCCTAGTTGTTCTCTTTAATAAAAAAGATATTGAAATTATTTTTGATAGAGAAAAACAGCTAACTACGTAAGGACTCATTTGTAAATTGGAAGGGTTGTGGCTGATTCCGCCTACATTGCATGAGTGGATATCATCCCAATGCCCAAATATGGTAGAAGGTAGGATATAGATTTGTCTCTATGTTAGAGTTTTTTCTATTCTAATTTTTTATTCGAAAATAGATAAAGTGTCTATTTTTAAATATAATATTTGGAAATGGGATAATCATAATTTTTTCATTAAGCCCTGGCATCTTGATTTTAATGCCCAGATAGAAATATTTAATGATAAATTGATTTGTATTAGGCTTCCAAATCTTCCCTATTAGTTTTTGGATGATATGGTATTTGCAGTCATTGGAAATACATTAAGTAAATTTTGGCCTAATGACAAGATGATTGATGTAAGGGACATACCGCTTTTGCCCAAATTTTGATTTATGTAGATTGTTCTAAAGATCTACCTACTCAAATTGAACTGAGAGTGGGAGAAAAATGGATGCAATATTTAGATTATGAAGGGATCCCCTTTAGATGCAGAAGATGTTTCAAAAAAGGCATCTGGTAAATGATTGTCTAAGATTCAAATTCAAGAAGATGGTATCATGGTGAAAAAATGCAGACATTAAACACAATACTATTTCAGTAGTGAATGATAGTAGAAGTGATAATGAAGGATCAAATCTAGAGATCCCTTAGGAAGTAGAGAATCAGAATCAGAGTAATGAGACTCTTAGTTGTGAGGAAAAGATCAAGAAGAGGGGCAAGGTCGGGGGGGTTGTGGTGTTACAAGAGAGGTCAAATGGAAATGAAGAGATAAGATCAAATCTAGTAGTCCAGACTCTGTTAGAAAGACAAAGCATGTTTGAATCATAGCAAACACTAAATCAAGAAAGTTATCTAGAAATATCCATCCCCATACTTCCAAATCCTATTATGGGAGGAGAATGGAAATTTTTTAGCAATAAAAGGAAAGGAAAATGTAAACTAGGTTTGAA
>JARHVA010000379.1:67500-295000 GCA_037957365.1 Torreya grandis
TCCTAGATACTTTTCCCTTAGGGTTTCATTTTTCCTTATAAAGGTTTTATATTTATACATTATGTTTTTTATTTCACATTTTTAACATAAGTAAATCATGGTTATAATGGATATATACTTTATATTTTCCAATTCAAGCTATGATTGTCATAAATGTATGTTATTTTCATAAAATATGTAATATGGTTCAAGTTAATTTAATTTAATGAGATAAACATATCTAAAAAAAAACTAAGGATGTGTTGTTCCCAAAATTTTCAAAACTAATTTTAGTCTTGAGTCTAAGAAGAACATTCTAGATTTCGTGCAAAATTATAGAAAGTGTTATGTTTGGAAAAAATTGTAAAGTTAACTAAGTAAAAAATGAATAAAGTGCCCAAGCATGTCTTCACTCCTCATGTGATTTGAGGGCCAGGTTTCCTAACCTTTTAGCCTTACATAATGATATACATGCCACATGTAATCCACTAAGTCTCCTTGTCCATGATGTCATGTAAAACACGATCCTAGGGGCCTAACTTTGCATATCTTGGATGCACATAGTCTCCCACTCCCCATAGATGCACAGACACATATACATGAGTTAACATGCCCATGTGTATGACATGTAGGTATAGATGTGAGGGACATCAACTCATCCCTCTAAGATGTGTGTGCATAGTCAATTGATGATTGGTCATTGTGTTTAAAGCTATCTGAAGGCCTATATAATTAAAAGAGGGGCACATTTTTCTCATTTTCACTCTACATTTTTACATGAGTCTAGATATTCTTCCCACTATTTTCTCCCTAATATAAAATCTATATCCAAAATTTTCCCACATTCCCTAAGGAATTTGTAGTATCATTTTAGTGATTTACCCATTCATAGAGATTTCACCTCTTCATAACCCTATTTTGAGAGTGTTTCCACCAATTTTAGGAGTTTAAAAAATAACTAATACTTTCAAATATTTTCATCCACTCCATCATTTCTTACCCCTGGACCACTTAGACTCCTATCTCTTCCTTATGAAACTACTTTTGCATACCTCGAGTCTGCCAAAATAAAGTTTAAGTATATGGAAAACAAGCTATTGCTAATACTAGACAACGAAATTCTAAAGATTTATGAATCATAAGTTGGGCATGTGGATATGGAGGAATGAAACCAAAGACTAAATATGAAAAGAAAAAATACACCAACTGTTTACCTTGTAGAAAGTGATCTTCCTTAGGTGATAGGTTTTTGGTCTTCAGTTTAATGCTTAGACTTAGTGTTCACCTATGTGAGACACTTTTAACCTTGAACTATAGAAATAAAATCAATTGTTGGATCCATCATGGAATAAAATGATAGCAAGTAATGGGGATGACAATGAGAATCCCCGTACATAAAGAATATGTTAGCATGAACACCTCTAAAGTGCATAAATATTGGGGAAGGACACAAACAAGTGCTTGGTGTTCATCAACACTTCATAAATTAAGCACTTTAGATAAAAGGTCTCAAAGCTTCCCATGAAATTCTAACGAGCAAAATTGAAGGAATAAATATTTCACATGATCACCCTCTTGAACTGAATAGTGGGCAATGACGACATTAAAAAAATTCACTCTTAGATGTTCATGCCATTGAATATTATTTATCATGGAAAATAATTTACTGACTAGGGAAAGATGATTAGTGTCTCCTACATCATCATTTGTTGAATGCACATTCATCAAAACAAGTTTTTATTACTTCTTACTTGGCATATTCTTTGGATTATTTGATGGTATATCCAGGATTATCATAACATAAAAACATCACTACTACCACTCAGGATTATAAGTGTTTCTACTGGGTAGTTTTGAAATAAAACAATAAACATTTAACAAGGGTGAATGATGTATTCAAAATGAGGGTTGTACAACCCTTGATGAATACTAAGGTATAATATTAATAGATGAAACAACCACTTTGATCAGCCAATATGGAAACTATTACTTCCAATATAATAATTTCACCTACATTAGAGTTGGTGGTTTTAAAGGCTACGCATTGAGATTTATAAACAAGAAAATGCTAAGATCGTATTGATAAAGATGTGTAGACAATTAGGTGCAGCGTAAAAAAGTTATAGAGACAGATAGATCTTGGTTGTCTTATTCCCTATTTCACTCTGAAACCATATGCCAATAGATCTTCTATGAACATGAAGGGATATGTAAGAAGATTCCTTGATATTGGTTTGACATATGAACATTTACCATAATTAGAGGACTACTGGATAGATTATTCAGATGAATATGAGGTAGTTTAGAAATATTGTAACTAAATGACCATATACCAAATCAAAGCATTTAATGATCTTGAATGCTATCAAGACAATAAAATTACCAATAGGAAAAGTTTATGAAACAATAACGTACATTGATTCATATTGAAAGATTCAAATAATTAAAAACCATGACATAAATAGTCCTCAACTTAGAATTAGAGTTAACATGTAAAATTTGTAAATCTAAAAATCAATAAAACTCAACATACTATTTTTAGTAAGTTTCACATGCAAGCACACACAACTCTAAAAATAAACTAAACAATAAAATTAACCTATCGAATGAATTTTAACTCAAGTTTAAGTCTGGTTACAAAAATAGACAATTTCTAAATTTTTAAAAAAACCCAAAAATAATATTAAACTACAATTTTGGACCCCCAAATGGTCATATATGGCCTCTAAAAAATGTCAAAATTTTCCCATAATTGGAAGTGCAGGTTATGGATGCATTGGAATTTTTGAAACAGTCATTTTGGCATGAATATGGGCTCAAATAGATCTAAAAATAAAAAATAATTGCCTCCAAAAGTTTGACCTCTTTTTTTGCAACATTCTCTTTTGGTTGAAAACAAGTCAACTCCTATGAGTTGATCTAATTATACTATTGTCATTGGTTCTTATCAATCTAATTCAGCTCCTATTCTATAATCCAAGTGTTTTCTTCCTTCTCTAATCCTTCCCACTATACCATATACCTGTCATAACTTCCTTGTCTTGTGTTTATTGTCTTCTTATCTAGAACCTACACTATCTTTCTTTCTTCTTCTTTGGCACCTATTGCTTCCAATATACTTATTCATCTTATTCACCTTCACCATATTCTCTATGGAAATAATATATATCTAAAATATTAAATACTGAATAGATATCAAAATTTTGTGGTAAACACATCTTATAAGCATTGTCATTGATTTTATTTATAATTCTACATGGTCCAATTTTCTTGTACTTCAACTTGTTATATGTGCCTTTTAGAAACATCTCTTTCCTCAAGTTAACCATTACTAAATCTCCTTCTTCAAATATTTTTGACCTTCTTCTGACATTTGATGATGCTTTATACTTCTTATTACTTGCTTGTAACTTTATTCTTACTTCTTTTTGTAATTATTGTATATGTTTTGTAAATGATTCTGCATCATCACTAATTCATTCTACAATTGGTAACTATACCAAATCTAAAACACTCATAGGATTTATCTCATAAATAATTTGAAATGTTGATTTTCATATTTATCTATTCACTGAACTATTATATTCAAACTCATCTTTTGGTAAATCCAAATCTCACTAATTGGGCTTCTCTCTAATTATGCATCTTAACAAATTTTACAAGCTCCTATTTGCAACTTATGTCTGTCCATCTATTTGAGGCTAGTATGCACTATTGAATTGTGTGTTAGTCCCCATATTACTCCATAAAGTCTGGAATAAATCACTTAATAATTTTGTGTTCCTATTGAATGTAATAGTTTTTGGAACACCATGCAATCTCATAATATCCTTAAAAAATAATTTTTCAATTCTAGTATAATCATTGTTTTTATTACATGCAATAAAATGAACCATCTTAGAAAACCTATCTACAACAAAAAAAATTAAATCATTACCTCTTTGTGTGTTTGGTAATCTTAACACAAAATCCATGTTGTATTAAAGTCGATTACTCACTTCATTAGGCACTTACTTGGTTGTCCACATCGGTTCTAGACTAGTTGAAACAAAGCACAATCATAGAATAAACCCATGACACTCAATATTTGTCAATCAACTACATCGACATCAATTCACATAAGGTGCAAGCCTTATATGCTCACCCAAAGCACAAAAGAGAAATAATCAAGACTCACATTGGGCTAGTCATGCCATGGCATAACTTATTCTTCAAGGGTCTTTCTCTTTTGTAACAATGACATTTTCAAGTTCATTAGTGTGAGTTGTTTCTAGGCTAGGCTGAAGGTCTATAGGTACAAAGCCTACTTAGGAAGCTACTTCTGATCATACACGTGTAATCCTATATCAATTTACTCTATGGTCTTATAAGTGTAAGCCTATGTTTTATCATGCTTAGTATTCTTCAAGTGCTTAGGGGATTCAATGGAATATTGTAGATCAAGGGTTCATGTTAGCCTAGCACTTTAGCATAGGTATCATGGCTTGGCACGGGATACTTCCTACACTTAGATTATTTCCACATAATATGTTGATGTCATCCTAAATTATAGAGATTTCGTTAAATCTATGGATCAAAAGCTTAGTATTCATATATTAAAGTTAAACATTGCATTTATCACAAACATTATGCAACTGAACCATATTTAAAGAACATAACTATAACCACCTAAACTAGATTAGAACTCAAATAAGGTACACCTTTCTTCATTAATAGAGTTTAAATACAAAAAGTATATATCAATTCAAATAGAGCAAATGCTCACATTAAGGTTGTTAAAGGCCTAGAGGCTCACATGCAAACTTGGGCACTACAATGAGGAACTTCAGAGGTGTCCATACTAATCCTAATTTTTAATGATAGTTGATTTACTACACCTAGAGCCGATTCTCTATAGCTTCACTATCTCTAAGTTGCATCATTTGCATACTGGTTTGATCTTGGCTTTATAGAACTAAGGAGCATCTTTTTTCCAAGGTAGAGGGTGCATGTTTGGTGCTAAGTTGGAACCTTTCTTTATCATTCCCCAGCTCCATTACTTTACACCCTTTATCTTATGATCACCACGTGATTCCACTCTTTGACTTTGCCGAAAACATTATAGAAGTTGTTAGCAACATAGAAGGTGGTGCAAGGTGTAAGTTGATTCATCCAGCTGGTACAAAAAGATATCAAATAACAATCATCCCAAATGATTATCTCACACTAAAAGGTCTACTGAGTTGGTATGGATCTATACTTAGGTGAAAAGGGTCCCAACATTACCCCATACAAAATTGCTAGTTCATCTTCAGATTAGTCTTTCAACACCTTAGGCTTTCAAAACTTTGGTGTGTTTTCCTTTAATTTAGTGTTGAAGTCCTCGAAGCCCTTAATGATGACCTTGATTTCTTAAGCGACGCTATCAATTTATATTGAGGTGGCATAGAAGCAAGCACATTAGTTTTCTCTAATTATTTTATGAAGGCCTCTAGCCTTTCCTTTTCCCTCATCACTCTTTCGTTTGAGATTTCCCTATGATCACTGACATTTGTTTTCAAGGCATGGAAGATTTATTGCAAGTTCTACTCTTAGTTCTTAATATGGGTGTTTAGTTTATTTACATTTACTATGATCTATGTGCACTCAGCCTTGCTAATAATGTACACTTTTATCATTAGCTCTTTCATCTCCCCCTTTGCCTACTTGAAGCACGTGTCGATTCCCGATGCTTGGTTGGATAAGTTTATGAAGATGACATTGGCTGCCTCTACACCTTCTTCTAGTTGCATGAAGAGGTTTTCCACCTCTTTGAACTTATCTGCTAGCTCCTTCTGTAGGATGGTGGAAGGGTCTTCCTCTTCTTCTTGCACCAGTTCTATTTTCAACCTTGGGAGCATCTACTCCACTATCACACAAACCCTATCAACCTCTGAAAGATTCAAAGTGTCAATGCTGACCAAGAGGGATGGCTTAGCTTCTTCTACGTGATCAGTGAGTTGTTACATTTCAAACTTCATGGCCTTAATTTCGTTTTCTGCTTGCAATGCAATCTTATTCCACATTGAAGCCCTAACATCATTGATGATGTTCTTCCATGCTACTTCGGAGGCCATTCAGATGAGTGTGTTGACTGACCTAACTAGGTTCATTTCATGGGGGTTTATGAGCAGCAAATCTTGTGCTTACTCTAATGTCTTTGCAACCAGCATGGCCTTTTGTGGCACCTCGAAATGAGGCTCATCCATATAACTATCAAAGGCAAATGATAGTTGATAGTTGTGGTGTTACAAGAGAGGTCAAAGGGAAATGAAGAGATAAGATTAGATCTAGCAGTCTAGACTCTAATAGAAAGACAAGGCATGTTTGAATCAAAGCAAACACTAAATCAAGAAAAATCTCTGGAAATCTCCATCCCCATACTGCCAAATCATGTTATGGGAGGAGAATGGAAAACTATTAACAATAGAAACAAAGGCAAAGGTAAACTATGTTTGAAACCCATAACAATGTCTCTCATATCTAACATAAAAATCTCATGGGAGATGTCTAGTTGGTTTCTTTTTTATTTCATTTTGGGCAGCATCTATTGTTGAATATTTTGGCATTTGTGGCCGGTTTCTTATTGCTCTTTTGTTGTTCATTGGTTGTATTTCTTCAATCTTCATTTTGGTGCTGAGTGTTGTGTAACCTCAGTTTTATGTTTCTCTCCTAGGGTAAGGGTCCCTAGTTCAAAAAAAACCCGCCCATTATCCTTTAAAAAAATAAACATAACTCCAAAGAAATATTATTATTTTATTCATGCTATTAAAAAACTATTATTCCACTTTACAAAAGCTTTATATGTTTTTTTTTGTCCACTAATCAATGAAATCTGATCAGCGACCATACTTAACAATAATTCCAAGTTAAATGTAAACAACACTTAAAGTATCCTTTCAAGACTAATAATAATGTCAATGAAAAATAATATTTTAAATTTATGATAGAAATACTAATAGTGCATATAATATCAAATTGTTTTAATAATAGATGCAATCATTAAAATAATAGTTTTGTTTTAAAAAAATAAATAAATATAATTATAATAATAATAATAATAATAATAATAATAATAGAAAAAGAACATGCTTTAAATTTTTTATATGAATACAATAATATAGGTAACGTACTTTTTCAAATTTTATATATATATAAAATTTGAAAAAGTACGTTACCTATATTATTGTATTCATATTAAAAATTTAAAGCATGTTCTATTATTATTATTATTATTATTATTATTATTATTATTATTATTATTATTTATTTTTTTAAAACAAAACTATATATATATATGTGTGGGGGGACGAAGGTACTCTGATTAATAAACTTTGGGTTGGTGTGAGATAAATAGCCGTTTGTTCTAATGCAAAAACAAGAATAAACATTATGGACTAATGCTTTAAATGTATGACGAAATGATTTATATACATTTATGATATATTCAAGTGCTGCTGCTATAAACGTACTTTTCTGAAACAATAGTCAATTGCACAAATTTACCATTTCTCCCTTCATTGTTACCCATAAATTGGGTGTGAGCAAATAAAATATATATAATAATTTGGTTAAAGTCCATAAATGTGCACCAAACACTAACGATAGTCCATTTATTCGTTCACCAAATACTAATGTGCAAAAAATAAATGAACCAGCCAATGATTAAAAGAAGCTGATCAACAAGATTGTCGCTGCCATAACCTGCAACTTGTTTGAAGGTCGGCTTCTACAAACAATGGCATCCAACATTGTGGAGTTTTTGAAACATAAAAATATCTTAATTACTGGATCCACTGGTTTCCTTGCAAAGGGTAATCTCGCTTTCTTGCTCTTTAACTTATTTTGTATGGTGTTCATGCTCAGGGCAATCTCATATCTGCCCTTCAATAAATCTGTTATTAAAAGAGACATTCCTTGCAGAGATATTCTTAAATATATATTTTAAATGATATCACATGCAGAAAAAATAAAAAATAAATACCTATCATAAATAAGAATCTAATAAGATTTGATGGGATTCATACCTTTCGTCGAAATTGGTAGTGGCAGCTGTGTTTACTAAATATCCAGTGTTTCCTAGAGATGTTCTCTTACAGACTGCTCAGTTACTCCCAGGTTGTGGACTGATGTGTCACCAACTACAGGAACAACTTTGTGCAGCATGAAACCCTTATACTCCTCATCCTGCTGCTTTCTTAAGACTTTGAACAACTCTTTATCAATAATCTGCACTTAACCCCAGAGTTGAGTTTACTGTCATTAACAGGCATAGTCTTCACCCTGCTGCTTTCTTTTAAGACTTTGGATCAGATTCTTATTAATAATTAATATTTAATCACATTTTTTATCAGGTAATTACATGGATTCACTGAATTATATAGAATGTCAACATCTCTGTACATATTTCGGAAATAATATTTAATAAATTTATAATGTTGAATAAGCTTACGTTTAAATCAGTGAACTTCTTTAATTAAGTAGACATAATAAAAGGCATCCACATCCTAAAAATAAGAAAGGACATGATCATGACCTTAACCACTTAATTCTTTGTATCTTATGTCTAAAAATATTGTCTTTTACATATTTCAAAAATTATTTTATTTACTTATTTATTTTAATATTTAAATTTACCTATATTAAATCTGTTCACCATTTTAATATTTATTTTAAATTTGAAAAAATTGTAATTTATTTTATAACAATAATAGTTTACAATAACATCTAATAAATTTTTAAATCTAATATGAAGAGTGTCATTCAGTAAAATTTTAAAGATAATACCACGATTGTTAAAGTTTCATTCCTAAATGATTTTGATAGAATGAAATTTCAAATAATAATAATTTAATTAAATTATATTTTGATTTAAATTTAAATATATATTTAAATTATTGAAATCAACTACTCATAAAAATATAATTAATTTTTTTAATATATAAATAAATATAATATTAAATTATATAAATAAAGTAAAATCACTTACTTTGATTGATATATAATATTTTAAATTATAATAATGATAATATATAATTTTTTTGTTATAATATATTTATAATTAAAATTATATATTTACAAATGCTTAACCAAAAATGTCCCCCAAAAAAAATGATCAACCACTCTTGATGAAGTGGGAGTAGCTTCTTGTTTTTTTTTTCCCCCTTTTTTTTAAAGTTTCATTATCATATACTCAAAAGCTTAAAAGTAGTGTGACAGTCGACCAATAACCAAAATATATTAGTTTCCTCACCTCATTGTAAAGCCTTTCTTTGGCCGATATAACATCTGCAGCCCTGATTAGCACGAACAAAGTCCCCACACAGGGCTGTACTCGTAATATCTTCTCTACCTGTACTTCACAAACCAACAAAAACAAGTTTAATATACATGCAGTGAAATGATCCCACAGGATAATGTTCAGATCTTTGGCCAGTTATAATAAGCTAAAGAGCAAGAAAGTGAGATTACCCTTTGCAAGAAAGTGAGATTACCCTTTACAAGGAAACCAGTGGATCCAGTAATAAAGATATTTTTATGTTTCAAAAACTCCACAAAGCTGGATGCCATTGTTTGTAGAAGCCGATCTTCAAACAAGCTGCAGGTTATGGCAGCTACAATCTTCTTTTAATCATTGGCTGGTTCAATTTCTTTTGAACATTAGTGTTTGGTGCAGCAATAAATGGAGTAACGTTTACGTTTGGTGGAGCAATAAATGGAGTAATTATTTTATATTTTATTTGCTCACACCAAATTTGTGCACTTGACTATTGTTTGTAAAAACGTACGTTTAAAGCAGCAGTATTGGATATATTATATATGTGTATATTTTTGTTGATGCGATACCCTCGTTATACATTTAAAGCATTCGTCATTTACTATATTAACGTTTATGCTTGTTTTTACAATAGAACAAACAGTTATTTATCTCATACGAACCCAACGCTTATTAATCAGTAATCTTAGTTATATTGGTTGTTTACAATCAAAATACATATATATAATTTGAAAGTATATTATATATATGTTCATTTCAAAAATTAAAAGTATGATCTTTCATTGACATTATCAATATCATTTTATTTTTAGTTTTGGTAAATGAAATTTATTATTAAATTAATTTCATATTATATATATTTTTATTTTTCTATCATAAATTTAAAATATTATTTTTCATTGATATTATTATTATTATTATTTATTTATTTTAATAAATAAAACTTATTGTATGACCATTACATAAATGTGAGGTGTTTATTGTTAAATCAATTTAGTTGATTCATCTTTCATTATTTTTATAATTTTATATTATTTTTATAAAAAAATTACAAAAAAATATATTTATTATATAATTATTGTATAAATTTTATCTATTTAATTTTTTTTGGTAATGGTAAAAGCGAATATTTTGAAAGTTTCTCACAGTGTATTACATAGCCAAAAAAGATAAAGGAATGAAGTCTGAAACTAACAACTAATAATATAGCAGTGATTGACCAAATAGGCCATTAATGATAAGAGAAAATGGTGGCAAAACAATAGAAAAAATTAGTCATAAAACGAAAAAAATAGCAAACAAAAAATAAAAAGACAGAGAACAACTACTAGATCTAGTTGAGTAGAGAAAAACACCCAAACTCATAGGTACACTTAGATCTACCTCCCATCCTTTGAGCACCTAGACCAAGGATACTTTATTGAGTTCCCCCTCAATGGGATAGGAGGGCCTCTATTGTTTATTGAGTGTCACTTTTTACCATTTCCTTTGCATGCAATCTCAACCTTTTTGCCTCTAATCTTTGTCCATTCATTTTAGTTATTTAGTCCAAATGAGCTTTTGGTCTTGCAGTAGTAGAAAGAGGAGAACAAGAGACTATTTCAATAGGTTGAACAAGACTCAGAGTTGTAACAAGGACATACATCTCCTTTGAGGCAACCTCCTTCCAAGGGGAGATTGAAAGATCCCCATGTGCAAATGGATGAGGGCTAGACACTAAAAGATGGAATAATTTTCTATGGTTATACCAAAGGAAACCTTGATTTAGGGATGCATCCATCTTCCTCCAAACCATCTAAGAATGAGAAGGTGTAGGATGAAAACCCTTCAAAAGACACCCAATTGCATGATGTCCTAGGAGATTACAATGAATGTATCCAAAAAGAAGGCCTTCCTATTTAACATACCAAGTCCAAGAACCATGGGAAGAGATCAAAGTAACCAAGTAAAAAAGAAGTTTGGAGAGATAAAAACTAATACATATTCTTATAAATCTACTTCTTAAACAATTTTCATCACATTTCAAAAAAAAATAGCACTCGACAAATAATTTGATATACTCTTATTTTCTCATAATAGGCAGAATATTGTACAATCTACTCCAACAAGGAAAAATTGGTATTTCTATATTAGTTGAATATTGTACAATCTACTCCAACAATGAGAAATTGGTATTTCTATATTAGTTGAGTCAAAAAGGGGCGACTATGTGCAGAAAAGAACTAGAAGTTATTGAAAAACCATGGCCCTGATGACCAAACAATGTCCCGATCAGAAAAGTATTGGAAAACTACTTAAAAAGGATCCAGAACTAAGCATTGAAAAAAATTTAACAATAGAGATCCAAACAGTCAAGGCCTAATTGAAAAGATCTGCTGATGACGAAAGACAAAAAAATTCGAAACAAACATCTATTCCCAAGATCAATCTACATTTCTTGGATGGATGTGTTCGATATATCCATCTCCGGAGTCTCCTCCAAGAAAAAACTGATGAACATCCTCATGTAAGAAGGAAGAACAATGGTGAGATAAAAGATCAGGGGTGGAGAGAACAGAACAACCAAATCCTATAGAGGCACGCGAGAGGGTTTGCAACAGCATTAGGAACGAAGGAGATGAAGTACTTACGAAAATCCTAACATCCATGGAAAGGGTTCCCAGTGTTCTTTTAAGCTGCAAAAATCCACCACTTCTCAGGGGACTTCACCTGTAAACTGACGGGACAGGCACAAATAAAAGAAGCACCAGACTAACGATGGGATGAAATAACAGCCACAAAAATTCTACCGGGGGCAACTGATTTCTATGGTATAGCACTGGATGCCAAAGAGCCCTCGTTTTTAGCTATTTTGGAGTGTACACCACTAGATTCGATGCTTCAATACCTCTGAAGATAACACAAGACGTAAGACAACCTACCGACTGGGGTTAAAAATAGGGTTGATCGACTAAAATGGATATCCTGCGACGGCTTTTGCCGTTGAATCTTTCGTGATATCACTACCTTTTCCCGCCGCCTGAAACCTAACAAAATTTAGAAAACCTCTCTGCAGCCCTATCTCACTGGTTGCAGAAACATTCGGAGCTGTCTCCACTTTGCTGATGATGGCTTTGGAAAATAGGGCAAGTTTTTGATTTTGAATTTATTCTTCCTTCTCATTGTTGACAAATGCCCAAAGTGTGTGAATTATTATTAAATGGTGTATCTATTAATTTTTATTTTTTATATTTATTAAATCATTTTTACATTATTGTGCAATTTCGAATTAGGCATTATAAATATATAAAATGATAGAGAACAATACTTATGCATTATGAACAATTTATACATTATCGTACTACTAATTAAAATTACAAACATGTAAAACGATAAAAATACGGTGCTTAATAAAGCATTGCAAACATTTAAAATGATCGAAAAAATGGCTGATTAATTATTTTAATTTTAATAGTAGAGCATTAACATAGCATTTCAAGGCAATGAGGGTCAAAATAGGGTTGTTTAAGTAGTCATTTTGTTTTCTAAAAATAATAATCTCTAATATTAGACGGACTTCTAAAAAGTTTTTCCTTATGAATGTCTTAACAATGTAAGAGGGTGAATTAGGCTATATTTTTTATATAGCTTATAAATATATAATCTATTTTAATATTTATACATTAAAAATATGGAAAACCGATAAATTTATGATAATAAAATAAGTATTTATGGAAAACAATGGACATGTATTTATAAGATATATAATTTATTTTAATATTTATATATTAAAAATATGTAAAACCGATAAATTTATGATAATAAAATAAGTATTTATGGAAAACAATGGACATGTATTTATATGAACATATTTTTTTGAAGTAAATTTTGTAAGAAATTGCATGGACATAGATAACATGTTCTAAATTAGTTAAAATACTTTTCCTTAATTTTTGTGAACACAACTTTTTCATCTCGACGTCTTAAATTTTTAATTTATTTTCTTCTATTTTATATTTCATAATATGTTGATTGGTCACATATAAGTCTTAAAGCAATAGTAATTCAATTGTGTGTGTGTGTGTGTGTGTGTGTGCGCGCGTGTGTGTGCACGCGTGCGCGCACATGCACACAGATGTGTGTAGGGATGATGTGATGTCCTTGCCATATATTTCAAACATTAGTTCTTAAGTATATTTTATTTTGTAATATATATCATGATATGTAAATTGGTCATATATAAGGCTTATAAAAAAATATTAATCATAATTTTATATATTAATCTATTCCTAAGTATATATATCAACAATAATGATGTATGTTATTATAAAGTAAGTAATCATTAAAATATATATTTTTAATTTTTAAAAATGGAAATTATATTCTCGCTTCTATAAATCCACACATGCATGCATGTGCACACACACACATTGATTATGGTTCTATTGTTTTGAAAGGGCCCCATAACTTGGAAAAAAGATTGAAATACAATCATTACTATTCAACATAAATCGCAATAAACTTGATCTACTCAAAAGTAGACTGCACAAAAGCATGTGAAACTGTTAGTTAAAAGTTGACATAAAACTTCTCAACCATTAACAAAGAAAATTCAAGGAATGCTACCAAAGATCAACATAACAATGATATACTAGGATTGGGCAGTGAAAAGCCAAAACCCAATCTGCTAACCATCTAATTCAGAACTATATATATATATATATATATATATATATATATATATATATAGAGAGAGAGAGAGAGAGAGAGAGAGAGAGAATTACCTATTTAAATATGTTTGTAATGTTAAGTTGTGGAGCTAAAAGGTTCACTGTTATGCAAATGGTGGAGGTTGTTGAGTGTCACAGTAACCAACGTCGGGCAGGCTAATCAACATCGATCATATTCAATGTACACAGTAATAGATATCGGTTATGGTCAGCCGGCATCGGTCAGACAGGAACCGACGTCGGTCAACTGTGTGTTTCCAGAACTGGTCTAATTTTAGACGAACAATTAGTTTTCATGTAAAGACTAATTTTAGTCTTGAGTCTACATTTCTAATTATTGTTTGGTTTGGGATCTATTTAAGAGACCCACGGGGCTGTATTGTAATCAGGACTAAGGATTATATCCTCAAGTGTAAGATCTAGAAGGTCTACAAGAGTGCAAGATCAGGAAGATCTACAGGTAAGCAAGACCAATTAGATCTGCATGGTGAAATATCAAGAAGGTCTGTGGGGTATTGGAGGCAACAACAATTGGGTTGATTGTCACAATCAGAGTAGGCAACAACACCCATTGGGTTGATTGTCACTGGAGGGAAAAACTTAGTTATTGAGTTGGTTGTAATTATGAGAGAGAGAACTCTTGAGGGAGAATTACTGTACACCTAAGAGGTGTGGGAAGAGTGAGATTTCTTCATTGTATTTCCTTCTGAAAGAGTGTTAATACATATTGTATTATTTCTCGTATCATCTATTCTTTGCTGATTCTGAATTCTAGTTACTTATTACTTCTGATTTAATTTCGTGTTTAGTTGCTTATAAAAAGGTAATCAATTCTACTCTCCAGGAGAGTTGGAGGATCCTAATAGTTGGTATCAGAGCCTAACAAGTGGTATCAGATCTTGGTTCACTAACAGGTGGTATCATAGCGTGTTAGTGTTTGTTGATTACAGGTCACTCACAGGGGTTTCTGTTTGAGTGGGAGTAAAGCAATGACAGAAAAAAGTAAGCTAAGAATGAAGAAATTCAATGGAAAGAATTATCAATTATGGAGGATGGAGATAGAGGATTATCTGTATCAAAAAGATCTGTACTTACTATTGGGTTGGGTTTCATGTAAGCCCACATGTATGCATGATGAAGAATGGAAGGTTCTTGACAGAAAGGCTCTTGGAGCTATAAGACTGACCCTAACAGCTTCTGTGTTTTCCAACTTATCTCAGGCAAGGACAATGGTAGAGTTAAAAGAATCTTTGAAAAATTTATATAAAAAACCCTCAGCTTCGAATAAGGTATTTCTTATGAAGCAATTGTTTAATTTGCAAATGCTGGAAGGTGGTTCGGTATATAGTCATCTTAGTGATTTTCATGGTTTGGTAAACCAGTTAAATTCAGTCAAAATAATTTTTGATGATGAAATTAAGGCTCTCTTAATCTTATGCTCTTTACCTGAAAGTTGGGATAGCTTGGTAATGGCAGTTAGTAATACTGCATCTACTTCAAATATCTTGAAAGTTGATAATGTTGTTAGTGTAATCTTGAATGAAGAAATTCATAGGAAAAGCACAAGGGAGACATCAGGTAATGCTTTAAGTGTTGAAAGTAGGGCATGGCAAAGAGAGAAGAGCAAGCAAGGGAAATCAAGCTCAAAGATAGGCAGTAGATCCAAATCCAGGTATGGTATTATAACCTACTGGAATTGTGGAAAGAAAGGACATGCAAAGAAAGATTGTTGGTTGAAAGAAGATCAGCATGAATGTAATGAAGAAGCAAAAGATGTAGTTATTGTTGCATAGGATGCTCTCATATTTTCTTTGGATAGTCAGGTAGAATCATGGGTTTTAGATTTTGTTGCTTCTTTTCATGCAACCCCAAATAGAGAATTTTTTCATGATTATGTCCATAGAGACTTTGGAAAAGTTTATTTAGGGGATGGTGAGCCTTGTCAAATGGTTGGCAAAGGGGAAGTGCAGTTGAAGTTGCAGACTGACAAAACATGGGTGTTGAAGGATGTCATGCATGTACCCATCCTAAAGAAGAATTTGATTTTTGTAGGGAAGTTGGGTGATGAGGGTTGCATAGTAACTCTCACAGTAGAATCTTAAAAAGTTTCCAAGGGTGCACTTGTATTAGCTAAAGGTAAGAAAGTAGGTACACTTTATCTATCTACTTGTATTACTGATTCTCCTTTTGTTTTATCTACTTCAGATGTAGATGCAAAGATGTGGCTCTATAGGCTTGGTCACATGGGTGAGAAGGGAATGCATGTTCTTAAGTCAAAAGGTATGCTTTCAGATTTGATAGATCTAGATTTTTGTGAGCACTGTATTTTTGGAAAACAGGTGAAAGTGAGGTTTCTCACAACTGGGTCAACAAAGAAGAAGCACATGTTGGAGCTTGTTCACACAAAGGTGTGGAGACCAGCTCAGGGAGATTCTATTGGAGGATCATAGTGTTATGTTTCTTTCATTGATGATGCTACAAGAAAGGTATGGGTTTATTGCATAAAGTGGAAATCTGATGTTTTTGACACATTTAAGACATGGAAATCCTTGGTTTTCAAGGAGAAGATGATGGACAAATATCAGCTCAAGAGGCTAAATAATTCTAAGCAGGGCAATTTGGACAAGGTTATGATCCAAAATGAGCTCGCAGGTAAAAATCATCACTCACAAGAAAACACAGTTACTGACGTCAATTAGGTGAGAACCAACATCGATCAGGCAGGAACCGATGTCAGTCCGATGGAGACTGAAGTCAGTGATGTCGGGCAGGTGGGAATTGATGTCGGTTAGGTAAGAACTGACATTGGTTAGGTCGGCCACATGGAACCGACATTGGTTGGGTGTAGACTGAGAGATGGCCGGGATCGGTCACTGTTAGAACAAAATTTGCGTGGATAGCAAGCTTTCAAGGAGTCTCAAATGCCCATAAGGAGGTCTGAAAGGGTAAGTAAGCCTCAAATTCATTATTCCCCTTCTTTATACTACTTGTTGCTCACTGATGGTGGAAAACTAAGAAGTTTTGAAGAGGCAATGCAGGTAGAATCTAGGAAATAGTGGGAGCATGGCATGAATGAGGAAATTGATTCTTTGGAAAAGAACCAAACGTGGTATTTGATTGAGTTGTCAACTGGAAGGAAACCACTAAAAGATGAATGGATTCACAGGTTAAAGAAAGGAGAGAATGGACCTGTGAGATAGAAGGCCAGGTTATATGGTCTTGAGCAAGCTCCAAAATAGTGGTATTTTAGGTTTGACAGGTTTATGATAGAGCATGGCTTTAGTCAATGTCAATGTGACCATTGTGTTTATTTTACCAGGTTGGATAATGATAGCTACATTATCCTGTTACTGTATGTAGTGTATATGCTTATTGCAGGGTCACACATGCAGAGATTTGCTAAGCTAAAGGTAAAAGTAGCTCAAACATGTGCCAAGAAGGATTTAAGAGTAGCAAAGAAAATCCTTGGCATGAGTATTTCCAGAGACAGTGAAAATCACAGTTTGATTTTGTCTTCAGAGGATTATGTGAATAAGGTGATGGAGAGGTTCAATTTGCAGGATGCAAAACGGTAAGCACACCTATAGTTGGATAGTTCAAGCTGAGCTATGAACAGTGTTCTAAATCACATGATGAGGTTGAGTACATGGTATGTACTAGACTTGATATTGCCCAAGTAGTGGGAGTTGTCAGCAAGTTTATGGACAATCCAGAAAAGAAGCACTAGAAAGTAGTTTAATGCATTCTCATGTATCTGAGAGGGACCAACAGTAGGTATTTATGCTATGCAGGGTTAAGCACTTCTCTACATGGGTATGTAGATTCAGATATGGTAGGTGACTTGGATGGCAGGAGTAGCACCATAGGATATATGTTCACTATTGGTGGTTGATCTTCAAGATTGAACTTGAAGATGGAAATACAAGCTAAAAACAAATTAGAGGATGTACAGGTATAGGTACAGGTGTAACTATTTATCTCCAAGTAGGAGATTGTTAAGTTGTGGAGCTAAAAGCTTCACTATTATGCAAATGGTGGAGGTTGTTGAGTGTCACAGTAATCGACGTCGGTCAGGCCAACTGACATTAGTCACATTCAGTGTACACAGTAACCGACATCAATTATGGTCAGTCGGCATCGGTCAGACAAGAACCGACGTCGGTCACCTGTGTGTTTCCAAAACTGGTCTAATTTGAGACGGACAGTTAGTTTGCATGTAAAGACTAATTTTATTCTTGAGTCTGCATTTCTAATTATTATTTGGTTTGAGATCTCTAGATTTCTAATTATTGTTTGGTTTGAGATCTATTTAAGAGACCCATGGGGTTGTATTGTAATCAGTACTAAGAAGGATTAGATCCTCAAGTGTACGATCTAGAAGGTCTGCAAGAGTGCAAGATCAAGAAGATCTACAGATAAGCAAGACCAATTAGATCTACAGGGTGCAAGATCAAGAAAGCCTATGGGGTATTGGAGGCAACAACAATTAGGTTGATTGTCACAATCAGAGTAGGCAACAACAACTATTGGGTTGATTGTCACTGGAGGGAACAACTCGGTTATTGAGTTGGTTGTAATTGTGAGAGAGAGAACTCTTGAGGGAGAATTATTGTACACCCAAGAGGTGTGGGAAGAGTGAGATTTCTTCATTGTATTTGTTTCTGGAAGAGTGTTAATATAGATTGTATTGTTTCTCGTATCATCTATTCTTTGATGATTCTGAATTCTAGTTACTTATTACTTTTGGTTTAATTTTGTGTTTAGTTGCTTATACAAAGGTAATCAATTCTACTCTCCAGGAGAGTTAGAGGATCCTAATAGTTGGTATCAGAGCTTGGTTCACTAGCAGGTGGTATCAGAGTGTGTTAGTGTTTGTTGATTACAAGTCACTCACAGGGGTTTTTTTAGTGGGAGTAAAGCAATGGCAAAATAAAGTAAGCTAAGAATGGAGAAATTCAATGGCAAGAATTATCAATTATGGAGGATGCAGATAGAAGATTATTTGTATCAGAAAGATCTGTACTTACCATTGGGTGGGGTTTCATGTAAGCCCACATGTATGCATGATGAAGAATGGAAGGTTCTTGATAGAAAGGCTCTTGGAGATATAAGATTGACCCTGGCAGCTTCTGTGTTTTCTAACTTATCTCAGGCAAGGACAATGGTAGAGTTAATGGAATCTTTGGCAAAATTTATATGAAAAATCCTCAGCTTCGAATAAGGTATTTCTTATGAAGCAATTATTAAATTTGCAAATGCTGGAAGGTGGATCGGTATATAGTCATCTTAGTGATTTCCATGGTTTGGTAAACTAGTTAAATTCAGTCAAAATAGTTTTTGATAATGAAATTAAGGCTCTCTTAATCTTATGCTCTTTCCCTAAAAGTTGGGATAGCTTGGTAATGGCAGTTAGTAATTCTGTGTCTGCTTCAAATATCTTGAAAGTTGATGATGTTGTTAGTGTAATCTTGAATAAAGAAATTCACAGGAAAAGCACAGGAGAGACATCAGGTAATGCTTTAAGTGTTGAAAGCAGGGGATGGCAAAGAGAGAAGGGCAAGCAAGAGAAATCAAGGTCAAAGATAGGCAGTAGATCCAAATCCAGGTATGGCAGTCTAACCTGATGGAATTGTGGAAAGAAAGGAAATGGAAAAAAATATTGTTGGTTGAAAGAAGATCAACATGAAGGTAATAAAGAAGCAAAAGATGTAGGTATTGTTGCACATGATGCTCTCATATTTTCTTTGGATAGTCAGGTAGAATCATGGGTTTTAAATTTAGGTGCTTCTTTCCATGCAACCCCAAATAGAAATTTTTTTCATGATTATGTCCATGGAGACTTTGAAAAAATTTATTTAGGGGATGTAGAGCCTTGTCAAATGATTGGCAAAGGGGAAGTGTAGCTGAAGTTGTAGACTGGCAACACATGGATGTTGAAGGACGTCATGCATGTACCCATCTTGAAGAGGAATTTGATTTTTATAAGAAAGTTGGGTGATGAGGGTTCCACAGTAACTCTCACAGCAGAATCTTGAAAAATTTCCAAGGGTGCACTTGTATTAGCTAGAGGTAAGAAAGTAGGTACAGTTTATCTATCTACTTGTATTACTGATTCTACTTCTATTTTATCTACTTTAGATGTAGATGCAAAGATGTGGCTCTGTAGGCTTGGTCACATGGGTGAGAAGGGAATGCATGTTCTTAAGTCAAAACGTATGCTTTCAGATTTGATAGATCTAGATTTTTGTAAGCACTATATTTTTGAGAAACAGATGAAAGTGAGGTTTCTCACAACTGGGTCAACAAAGAAGAAGCACAAGTTGGAGCTTGTTCACACAAAGGTGTGGGGACCAACTTAGAGAGCTTCTATTGGAGGATCACAGTTTTATGTTTCTTTCATTGATGATGTTACAAGAAAGGCATGGATTTCTTGCATAAAATGGAAATTTGATGTTTTTGACACATTTAAGACATGGAAAGCCTTGGTTTTCAAGGAGAAGATGATGGACAGAGATCAGCTCAAGAGGCTAAATAATTTTGAGCAGGGCAATTTGGACAAGGTTATGATCCAAAATGAGCTCGTGGATAAAAATCATCACTCACAGGAAAACACAGTTACCGACATTGGTCAGGTGAGAACTGACATCGATCAGGCAAGAACCGACATCGATCTAGTGGAGACCAAAGTCAGTGATGTCAATTAGGTGGAAACTGACGTCAGTTAGGTAAGAACTAAAATTGGTCAGGTCGGTCACATAGAACTGACATCAGTTGGTTGTAGACTGAGAGATGACCAGGATCGGTCACTGTTAGAATGAAATTTGGGTGGACAGCAAGCTGTCAAGGAGTCTCAAACACCCATAAGGAGGTCTAAAAGGGTAAGTAAGCCTCAAATTCATTATCCCCTTCTTTATACTACATTTTGCTCACTGATGGTGGAAGACCAAGAATTTTTGAAGAGGCAATGCAGGTAGAATCTAGGAAACAGTGGGAGCATGGCATGAATGAGGATATTGATTCCTTGGAAAAGAACCAAACAAGGGATTTGGTTGAGTTGTTAGCCAAAAGGAAAGCACTGAAAGATGAATGGATTCACAGGTTAAAGAAAGGAGAGAATGGATAGATGAGATAGAAGGCCAGGTTATATAGTCTTGAGCAAGCTCCAGGACAGTGGTATTTGAGGTTTGACAGGTTTATGACAGAGCATGGCTTTAGTCAATGTCAATGTGACCATTGTGTTTATTTTACCAGGTTAGATAATGATAGCTACATTATCCTATTACTGTATGTAGTGTATATGTTTGTTATAGGGTCACACATGTAGGGATTTGCTGAGCTAAAGGTAAAAGTAGCTCAGACATGTGCCAGGAAGGATTTAGAAGCAGCAAAGAAAATTTTTGGCATGAGTATTTCTAGAGACAGGGACAATCACAAGTTGATTTTATCTTCAGAGGATTATGTGAATAAGGTGATGGAGAGGTTGAATTTACAAGATGCAAAATCAGTAAGCACACCTATGATTGGATAGTTCAAGCTGAGGTATGAACAGTGTCCTAAATCACATGATGAGGTTGAGTACATGGTATATACTAGACCTGATATTACCCAAGCAGTGAGAGTTGTTAGCAAGCTTATGGCCAATCTAGGAAAGAAGCACTAAAAAGTAGTTCAATGGATTCTCAGGTATCTGAGAGGGACCAGCAGCAGGTATTTATGCTATGTAGGGCCAAGCACTTCTCTACATGGGTATGTGGATTCAGATATGGCAGGTGACTTAGATGGTAGGAGTAGCACCACCGGATATGTGTTCATTGTTGGTGGTTGATCTTCAAAATTGAACTTGAAGATGGAAATACAAGCCAAAAACAAGTTAGAGGATGTACAGGCATAGGTACAGGTGCAGCTATTTATCTCTGAGTGAGAGAT
The DNA here is from genome assembly GCA_037957365.1 of Torreya grandis. Lineage (NCBI taxonomy): Eukaryota > Viridiplantae > Streptophyta > Pinopsida > Cupressales > Taxaceae > Torreya > Torreya grandis. The sequence continues at coordinate 89,410 of JARHVA010000379.1, forward strand.
TGTTAAGTTGTAGAGCTAAAAGCTTCACTGTTATGCAAATGGTGGAGGTTTTTGAGTGTCATAGTAACTGACGTCGATCAGGCCAACCAACATCAGTCATATTCAGTGTACACAGTAACTGACATTGGTTATGGTCAGCCAACATCGGTCAGACAGGAATTGACGTCGGTCAAATGTGTGTTTCCAGAAATGGTCTAATTTTAGACAAACAGTTAGTTTGCATGTAAAGACCAATTTTAGTCTTGAGTCTGCGTTTTTAATTATTATTTGGTTTGGGATCTATTTAAGAGTCTCATGGGGCTATATTGTAATCAAGACTAAGAAGGATTAGATCCTCAAGTGTAAGCTCTAGAAGGTCTGCAAGAGTGCAAGATCAGGAAGATCTACAGATAAGCAAGACCAATTAGATCTGCAGGGTGCAAGATCAAGAAGGTCTGTGGGGTATTGAAGGCAACAACAATTGGGTTGATTGTCACAATCAGAGTAGGCAACAACAACCATTGGGTTGATTGTCACTGGAGGGAACAACTTGGTTATTGAGTTGGTTGTAATTGTGAGAGAGAGAAATCTTGAGGGAGAATTATTGTACACCCAAGAGGTGTGGGAAGAGTGAGATTTCTTCATTGTATTTACTTTTGAAAGTGTGTTAATACAGATTATATTGTTTTTTGTACCATCTATTCTTTGCTGATTTTGAATTCTAGTTACTCATTACTTCTGGTTTAATTCTGTGTTTAGTTTCTTATACAAAGGTAATCAATTCTACTCTCCAGGAGAGTTGGAGGATCCTAACAGTTGGTATCAGAGCCTAACAAGTGGTATCAGAGCATGTTAGTATTTGTTGATTACAGGGCACTCACAGGGGTTTCTGTTTGAGTGAGAGTAAAGCAATGGCAGAAGAAAGTAAGTTAACAATGGAAAAATTCAATGGCAAGAATTATCAATTATGGAGGATACAGATAAAGGATTATTTGTATCAAAAAGATTTATACTTACCGTTGGGTGGGGTTTCATGTAAGCCCACATGTATGCATGATGAAGAATGGAAGGTTCTTGACAAAAAGGCTCTTGGAGCTATAAGGCTGACCCTGGCAGCTTCTGTGTTTTCTAGCTTATCTCAGGCAAAGAAAATGGTAGAGTTAATAGAATCTTTAGCAAATTTATATAAAAAACCCTCATCTTTGAATAAGGTATTTTTTATGAAGCAATTATTTAATTTGCAAATGCTGGAAGGTGGATCGGTATAGTGTCATCTTAGTGATTTCCATGGTTTGGTAAACCAGTTAAATTTAGTCAAAATAGTTTTTGATGATAAAATTAAGGCTCTCTTAATCTTATGCTCTTTACCTGAAAGTTGGGATAGCTTGGTAATGGCAGTTAGTAATACTGTATCTGCTTCAAATATCTTGAAAGTTGATGATGTTGTTACTGTAATCTTGAATGAAGAAATTCACAAAAAAAGCACAGGGGAGACATCAGGTAATGCTTTAAGTGTTGAAAGCAGAGGATGGCAAAGAGAGAAGGGCAAGCAAGGGAAATCAAGCTCAAAGATAGGTAGTAGATCCAAATCCAGGTATGGCAGTATAACCTACTCGAATTGTGGAAAGAAAGGACATGCAAAGAAAGATTGTTGGTTGAAAGAAGATCAGCATGAAGGTAATGAAGAAGCGAAAGATGTAGGTATTGTTGCATAGGATGCTCTCATATTTTATTTGGATAGTCAAGTAGAATCATGGGTTCTCGATTTTGGTGCTTCTTTCCATGCAACCCTAAATAGAGAATTTTTTCATGATTATGTCCATGGAGACTTTGGAAAAGTTTATTTAGGGGATGGTGAGCCTTGTCAAATTGTTGGCAAAGGGGAAGTGTAGCTGAAGTTGCAGACTGGCAACATGGGTGTCGAATGATGTCATGCATGTACCCATCCTGAAGAGGAATTTGAAATCTGTAGGGAAGTTGGGTGATGAAGGTTGCACATTAACTCTCACAGTGGAATCTTGGAAAGTTTCCAAGGGTGCACTTGTATTAGCTAAAGGTAAGAAAGTAGGTACACTTTATCTATCTACTTGTATTACTAATTCTCTTTCTATTTTATCTACTTCAAATGTAGATGCAAAGATGTGGTTCTATAGGCTTGGTCACATGGGTGAGAAGGGAATGCATGTTCTTAAGTCAAAAGGTATACTTTCAGATTTGATAGATCTAGATTTTTGTGAGCACTATATTTTTGGGAAACATGTGAAAGTGAGGTTTCTCACAATTGGGTCAACAAAGAAGAAGCACAGGTTGGATCTTGTTCACACAAAGGTTTGGGGACCAGCTCAGGGAGCTTCTATTGGAGGATCATAGTGTTATGTTTATTTCATTGATGATGCTATAAGAAAGGTATGGTTTTATTGCATAAAGTGGAATTTTGATGTTTTTGACACATTTAAGACATGGAAAGCCTTGGTTTGCAAGGAGAAGATGATGGATAGAGATCAGCTCAAGAGGATGAAGAATTCTAAGTAGGGCAATTTGGACAAGGTTATGATCCAAAATGAGCTCACAGATAAAAATCATTACTCACAGGAAAACACAGTTATCGATGTTGGTCAGGTGAGAATCGACGTCGATCAGGCAGGAATCGATGTCGATCCGATGGAGATCGAAGTCGGTGATGTCAGGCAGGTGGGAACCAATGTCGGTCAGGTAAGAACCGACGTCGATCAGGTCGGTCACATGGAACCAACATTGGTTGTGTGTAGACTGAGAGATGACCAGGATTGGTCACTGTTAGAATGAAATTTGGGCAGACAACAAGCTATCAAGGAGTCTTAAATGTCCATAAGGAGGTCTAAAAGGGTAAGTAAGCCTCAAATTCATTTTTCTCCTTCTTTATACTACTTTTTGTTCACTGATGGTGGAAAACCAGGAAGTATTGAAGAGGCAATGTAGGTAGAATCCAAGAAACAATGGGAGCATGGCATGAATGAGAAAATTGATTCCTTGGAAAAGAACCAAACGTGGGATTTAGTTGAGTTGCCAGTTAAAAGGAAAGCACTGAAAGATGAATGGATTCATAGGTTTAAAAAAGTGAGAATGGATAGGTGAGACAGAAGGCCAGGTTATATGGTCTTGAGCAAGCTCTAGGACAGTGGTATTTGAGGTTTGATAGGTTTATGACAGAGCATGGCTTTAGTCAATGTCAATGTGACCATTGTGTTTATTTTAGCAGGTTGGATAATGATAGCTACATTATCCTATTACTATATGTAGTGTACATGCTTTTTTCAAGGTCACACATGCAAGTATTTGCTGAGCTAAAGGTAAAAGTAGCTCATACATGTGCCAGGAAGGATTTAGGAGTAGCAAAGAAAATCCTTGGCATGGGTATTTATTTTGTCTTCAGAGGATTATATGAATAAGGTGATGGAGAGGTTCAATTTGCAGGATGCAAAATCGGTAAGCACACCTATGGTTAGACAGTTCAAGCTGAGCTATGAATAGTGTCTTAAATCACACGATGAGGTTGAGTACATGGTATGTACTAGACCTGATATTGCCCAAGCAGTGGGAGTTTTTAGCAAGTTTATGGCCAATCCAAAAAAGAAGCACTGGAAAGCAGTTCAGTGGATTCTCAGGTATCTGAGAAGGACCATCAGCAGGTATTTATGCTATGCAGGATCAAGCACTTCTCTACATGGGTATGTAGATTCGGATATGGTAGGTGACTTGGATGGCAGGAGTATCACCACATGATATGTGTTCACTATTGGTGGTTGATCTTCAAGACTGAACTTGAAGATTGAAATACAAGCCAAAAACAAATTAGAGGATGTACAGGTACAGGTATAGGTGCAGCTATTTATATTGAAGTGGGAGATTGTTAAGTTGTGGAGCTAAAAGCTTCACTGTTATACAAATAGTGGAGGTTGTTGAGTGTCATAGTAACTGACATCAGTTAGGCCAACCGACATCAGTCATATTCAGTGTACATAGTAACCGTCATCGGTTATGGTCGATCGGCATCGGTTAGACAGGGACTGACGTCGGTCACCTGTGTGTTTCCAAAACTAGTCTAATTTTAGATAGACAGTTAGTTTGCATGTAAAGACTAATTTTAAACTTGAGTCTGCATTTCTAATTATTGTTTGGTTTGGGATCTATTTAAGAGACCCATGGGGCTGTATTGTAATCAGGACTAAGAAGGATTAGATCCTCAAGTGTGTAATATCCCTTTGGATGCCAAAACAAAAGCTCTAAATTGCTTATCTATAATTCTGCAAAATATCTTCAAATAGATAAATAAATCACAGTATAATCTCTTATTTATTTGCTCATATGCTTACAATAGAGGACCTCTGTCAGGTATACAATGAATATTGAAAATACGGCCTTAATAGCCTGAGTATTCCACAAAACTGGGAAATAAATCTGGAACTGGCACGTCTCAACCTGCTATGTAAAAACACAGTCACTGACATCAGTTATACTGCCATCATCGGTCGACTGGGGTCGTTAAACTGCCAACGTCGGTGAGATGTCGGCCGATGTCAGTCTCTTTAGGGTTCTGCCTGTCGATGTCGGTGTCTAAGCAAATCTGTTGATGCTTACAGATTTTTCACAGATCTGTACGGACTTCGTACGGCCGCCAATGTAGCACAATCTGTATACTTGATCCTGATCTAAAAAACTATGGGCTAATACAAAGATCTATATCTGGATAATAATTGAATCAAACCCAAAATAAAGAAATACCTGTGAACCCTTGTGATAGCTTCTGTATGAAGTTATCTCTCAAACTTGTAAAACCCTGTGATAACTTCTGTATGAAGTTATCTCTCAATTTAGCAATAGATCGGCTGATCTTTCACAACCTCTGAATCACACACAATGAAGAGTTGACGTTCTTCAATGCAAATGGAATCCTGAAACCCTTGGCTCAGTCTTCACAGAAGAATTTCTTAACAAGAATCAATATCAATAATCAATCATGAATACAAACTCTCTCCCATGAGAAACCCTTATACCCTCCAAAGGTGTGCTTGCTAAAATTAGATTTCCTTAAATTAGACTTAGGGCTTTTTAAATTAGAACTAGGGTCTTAAATTAGACCAATTCTTAAATTAGAATTAGGGTCTTAAAATTAGACCAAATAATTAATAATTAATTATAATTAGACCAAATAATTAATATTTGATTAAATCAATCAAATATTAATATCTCCCTTAATTCATGTCTGAAAGAGCCCGAACAAAAGCCAAGCCCATCTCCATCAAGACCCTCTATCCATCCCATCAGCCTACGAGGGTCGCATAATAGGCTAATCATCTGCTTGAAAAGATGTCAACTAGAAGGGGACATGACAGTCTGCCCCTCCTGAAATTGCTTGTCCTCAAGCAATCTCAACTCTGGATGCTGTAGAATATCCTCGCTTTCCCATGTCACATACTCCACTGGCAAATCTTTCCACTTTACCAAATATTCCCTGATAGTCCTCCTATGCAACTGTCTCTCTCTAGATTCCAAGATGGACTCAGGTACTAAAATCAACTTTCCCTCATCATCTAAGGGAGGTAAAACTGTAGAAGGTATCACATGGTGTCCTAACGCCTTTTTGAGGCATGATACATGAAAAACATTATGTACCTTGCTCTCTATCGGAAGCTCTAGCTCATAAGCCATATCTCCAACACGTCTAAGGATCCTGAAAGGACCATAGTAACATGGCTTAAGCTTCTCTGCCCCACTCTTCTTAAGAGTAGACTCACGGTAAGGCTGCAGCATAAGATAGACCATGTCACCCACATCAAAAGATCTCTCAGTCCTCCGCTGATCTACATACTACTTCTACTGATTTTGTGCCTTAGCAATATTCTCCTTGAGAGTCCTCATAGTATCCTGACTCTCCTGTAATAAGTCTCCAGCACTCGGCACTCTACTGTCGCTCAGCAGCAAATCTAGAAAACTCAGTGCCTCATACCCATACAATGCCCTAAAAAGAGACATCTGAATGGTCATGTGGAAATTCATGTTCTAGCAATACTCGCACAAATGAATCCACTTGACCCAAGCTTTTTGCTGCCCTGCAATGTAGTTCTTGAGGTAGCCCTCCACCCATTTGTTCACTATCTCTATCTATCCATCGGTCTGCAGGTGGTAGCTAGTGCTTGGTGTAAGCTCAGTCCCACGGAGTCGGAACACCTCCTACTAGAAGTGACTCAGGAACCGACTATCCCTGTCGCTCACTATGCTCCGAGGCAATCCATGCAGTCGGAATACCTCTCAAAAGAAAACCTCTGCCACCTGTGTAGCTGTGTATGTGGTGGTAATCAGAAAGAAGTGGGCATACTTTGTTAACCAATCCACGACTACATATATGTAATCTCGTCCTTGGGTTTTAGGCAAGCCCGTAATGAAATCTATCGATAAGCACTCCCACTTCCTGTCAGGAATTGGAAGTGGCCGCAATAATCTTACTGGGTACGTGTTCTCTTGCTTGTTTTGCTGACAAATAAGGCACTCACGCACATACTGAAGAACATCTACTTTGATTCCTTTCCATGTGAATCTCTCCCTGATATGTCTTTAGGTCTTGAAATACCTGGGATGTCCTGCAGTCGGTACATCATGAAAGGCTCGCATGAGAATGTTCTTTACCGCTGATCCTGGAATCAAATAAACCTTGTTCTTGTAAATGATCAAGTCATTCACAAGAGTATATCTTGTGTCAATTTTCGATCCCTCAACAATGCTAGATGCCCATGTATCCTTCGCATACTCTGCCATAATCATGTCGCCAATCCTCGTAATGTGGACCATAGTACTCAAATACAGCCTGCATGAAAGAGCATCAGCCACTACATTCTGGGTGCCCTTGATGAAAGAGATGTCAAAGTCATATGCCTGTAATTTGCTTACCCACTTCTGCTGACAATCATTGAGGTCTCGCTGCCCCAAGAAATGTCTCAAACTGTCGTGGTCCATTTTGATGCAAAATGTGCTGCCCACAAGATTTGCCTAAATTTTGCTAAGGCATGCATGATAGCAAGCATCTCCTTATCATAAATGCTATACAGCCTCTCTGGTCCCCTAAGCTTACGGCTCTCATATACTATGGGGTGCTTGTCCTGCATAAGCACCACTCCAATGCCCTCACCTGAAGCATCGCACTGAAGCTCGAAAGGCTTCAAAAAATTAGGTAGTGCCAAAATTGGGCACATAGTCATTAACTCCTTAAACCTTTCGAAACACTCCTGTGCTTCAAGTGTCCAACAAAAAGCACCCTTTTTCATCAAATCTATCATAGGAGCTGCATGTCATGAATCACCATTCACAAACCTACGATAAAATCCACACAAACCCAAAAATCCCCGTAGCTGTGTAAGGTTTGCCAGAATAGGCCAGTCTATGATAGCGCAGATCTTCTCAAGATCCATCTGCACTCCCCCTGCACTGATAATATGACCCAAGTATAACAATTCGGTCATCCCCAAATCACATTTGGACTCCTTGGCATACAAGGATTCCCTCTCCAAGATGCTAAGTACAGTCTCCAGATGAGCCAAATGCTCCTGCCAAGTCCTACTATATATAAGAATGTCATCAAAAAAACAAGTACAAACCTCCTCAGCAGTGAATGGAAGACTCTATTCATGGTGGACTGAAATGTCATTGGCACATTAGTGAGCCCAAATGGCATCACTATAAAATCATAGTGTCCACAATGGCAACGAAAAGCTGTCTTCTCCACGTCCTGCTCACGAACTCTGATATGATGATAGCCTGACCTTAAGTCTATCTTCGTGAAGTAATGTGCACCATGGAGCTTGTCAATAAGCTCATCAATATGAGGTATAGGATACCTGTTCTTAATGGTTCTCTTATTCAGGGCTCTGTAGTCAATGCACATGCGTAGGGTGCCATCCTTCTTCTTCACCAGAACAACTAAAGAAGCAAACGGTGATTTGCTAGGCTGAATGTGACCCATAGCCAGTAACTCCTTAATTATCTTTTTGATCTTATCCTTCATCCACTTAGGATGTCGATAAGGAGTAATCATAATGGGCTTAGCGCCCTCCTCAAGCTCAATAATATGCTCAATGCCCCTGTCTGGAGGTCTCCTTGGTGGAATGTCACTAAATACCTTATCATGCTTGACTCTCAACTGTTGAATGTCAGGATGATACTCGGTCTTCTACTGTCCCTCCTGCATTGGTGCTAATGTGCACTCAGCAGCCCACTCTACCATGTCATGTCGCATGAGCCTCTCCATCTGATGTAAAGAAATAGTTTTGATGTTGCCGTCCCGTATTGCCTTAAGAATGTGAGTCTTCCCATCAACATCAAAATGGATCTCCATATCCTTAAGACTAAGAGTGACTACCTCAAGGGAATGAAGCCACTTCATGCCCAAGACCAAATCTATATCCCCCATGTTTACCACATAATAATCAACCTTGAACTCATAGTTTTTCAAGCGCAATGGGAGACCTCTGATCATCTGCTCACACCTGAGGGTGTAACCATCAACTACCTTAACTCTAATGCCCTCGAACTCTTTTGTGGCGAGTCCACGCTTCTCCACAAATCTAGTATCAATAAAATTATGTGTGGCTCCCGTGTCAAGAAGGGTGATGACCCTCTGTCCTACCAAAACTCCACGAAGTTTGAATGACCCCTCGTGCTAGATGCTAGATAGGCATGCCTCCTGAATCTGGAGCTCTGACTCGGCCTCTACCCTAGGCTCTGAAGCCTCAGCCTCTGGCTCCTCAGAACAATCATGATGTTTAGAATCTTCTGATTCCTCATCCTCATAATAGGCCCACATCACCCGATTTGCCTTGCCCTTAGGCCTCAAGGGACAATCGTGATTAGCATCATAGGGACCTTTGTAGTAAAAACAAAGCTTCTTCCTGCGTAGATCATTAAGAGCCTCTCTATCCAAAGGTGGTGCTGCTAGATTGCCCTTTGAATCATTCTTAACACCTGATTTATCTATGTTGAAACCTGGTCTTTCTCTATTCCTGTTGAAGCCCTTACTATCCCTGGATGAAGAAGTACCTCTGGAGTTAAATCTACTTGATGGGGCTGCCATCTCCATACTATGCGCCTTCTTCATAACTTCCTGTAATGAAGAAGGATCAAAGCCTTTGATCCAACCTCTCAATGGTTCTGTCAATCCCTCCATGAAGAGTACTACAAGTCGCCTCTTTGAAATGTCAGGAACCATAACTGATAACTTTTGGAAGTCACCAATGTAAGACTCTAGACTGCCACTCTGGCACAACTGTGCCAACTCTCAAAAATAGGACTCTGGATCCCTCCTGTCAAAATGCTCTACCAACCTATCCACAAACTCCTGATAAGATGTGATCTGATCATGATGGAGTGCCACCATCCCGTGGTGCCACCAATCGTGAGCTACTCCCTCAAGATGTAGTGTCGCATATCTGATAGCATCTTCCTCAGCCATCGATCGTAATGTGAGAAATGTATCAAGCTTACTAACCCAGGCATGTGCTGTCACCTTACCATTATCGTCAAACATTGCTAGTGTGAGCCTGCTCGTAGCATGCTTCAAATCATTGTTTTGGGGTCTTGGTCTCCCATTCTGTCGACCTCGGTAATGTTCTTTCCTTTGTGTGAGGAATCGGTCAAAAGTAATCATCTCCCTGAACACAAGTGGTAATAACTCCCACTCATCAGTCACTGCCATAAGTGTGTCTGTAAATGACTCCTCATGCTCCTCACCTGCTATCACCTCCTCGGCCTCCTGTCTCACAAAGGTAGGTCTAGTAGGCCTGTTAGCTGTACAAGAAGTAGTCCTAAGGGCTCTCTATGATCCTGCATCACTCCTGACATCATCACGATGTGGTAAATGTCTCCTCGGAGTACCCAATCTCGGCAGTGCTACTGCCAACTGCTCTAATACTTCATTCTTCTACCTTTGCCCTTCTTGTAGTTCTCTAAGAGTAAGTAAAACCTCTACATCATCTTGATCTCTAAGATAGTGAGGAGTACGGGACCTGTCAATATTGTCACCCATATCTTTCGGCTGCTATTCTAAAACTTGAGTGCCTTCAAGCAAAGCTCTATTGCGCGTGAAATACCTATGTGGTCCCAACTCTTGTGGCTGCATAAGATTGTCAACCCCTCAGGATGGTAGGATTTAGCTCTGATACCACTGTAATATCCCTTTAGATGCCAAAACAAAAGCTCTGAATTGCTTATCTGTATTTCTGCAAAATATCTTCAAATAGATAAATAAATCATAGTATAATCTCTTATTTATTTGCTCATATGCTTACAATAGAGGACCTCTGTCAGGTATACAATGAATATTGAAAATACGGCCTTAATAGCCTGAGTATTCTATAAAACTGGGAAATAAATCTAGAATTGGTATGTCTTGGCCTGCTGTGTAAAAACACAGTTGCCGACGTCGGTTATACTGCCATCGTCGATCGACTGGGGTCGTTAAACTGTCGATGTCAGTGAGATGTCAGCCGATGTCAGTATCTGTAGGGTTCTGCCTACCGATGTCAGTGTCTGAGCGAATCTGTTGATGCTTACAGATTTTTCACGAATCTGTATGGACTTCGTACGGCCACCAATGTAGCACAATCTATATACTTGATCCTGATCTGAAAAACTATGGGCTAATACAAAGATTTATATCTGGATAATAATTGAATCAAACCCAAATAAAGAAATACCTGTGAACCCTTGTGATAGCTTCTGTATGAAGTTATCTCTCAAACTTGTAAAACCCTGTGATAACTTTTGTATGAAGTTATCTCTCAATTTGGCAATAGATCGGCTGATCTTTCACAACCTCTAAATCGCACACAATGAAGAGTTGACGTTCTTCAATGCAAATGGAATCTTGAAACCCTTGGCTCAGTCTTCACAGAAGAATTTCTTAACAAGAATCAATATCAATAATCAATCATGAATACAAACTCTCTCCCATGAGAAACCCTTATACCCTCCAAAGGTGTGCTTGCTAAAATTAGATTGACTTAAATTAGACTTGGGGCTTCTTAAATTAGAACTAGGGTCTTAAATTAGACCAATTCTTAAATTAGAATTAGGGTCTTAAAATTAGACCAAATAATTAATAATTAATAATTAATTAATTAAAATTAGACCAAATAATTAATATTTGATTAAATCAATCAAATATTAATATCCCCCTTAATTCATGTCCAAAAGAGCCCGAACGAAAGCCAAGCCCATCTCCATGAAGACCCTCTATCCATCCCATCAGCCTACGAGGGTCGCATAATAGGCTAATCATCCGCTCAGAAAGATGTCAACTAGAAGGGGACATGACAAAGTGTAAGATCTAGAAGGTCTGCAAGAGTGCAAGATTAGGAAGATCTACAGGTAAGCAAGACTAATTAGATCTACAGGGTGCAAGATCAAGAAGGTCTATGGGGTATTGGAGGCAACAACAATTGGGCTGATTGTCACAATTAGATTTGGCAACAACAACCATTGGGTTGATTGTCACTGGAGGGAACAACTCGGTTATTGAGTTGGTTGTAATTGTGAGAGAGAGAACTCTTGAGGGAGAATTATTCTACACCCAAGAGGTGTGGGAAGAGTGAGATTTCTTAATTGTATTTCCTTCTGGAAGAGTGTTAATACATATTGTATTGTTTCTCGTATCATCTATTCTTTGTTGATTCTGAATTCTAGTTACTTATTACTTCTGGTTTAATTTCGTGTTTAATTGCTTATACAAAGGTAATCAATTCTACTCTCCAGGAGAGTTGGAGGATCCTAACATGTAAAGATATTAAGATATTATAAACTTGGTTTCATTGCTTATTGATAGTGTAGGCATATAAATATTATATTATATAATTGGAAACATTAATATTAACCTATCTTTGATATACATGGCTTTTGCATACACATTCGACTCTTTCTCACATTTTATCATAACCATTCATATATCTATTCACTTGACTATTCTAATTTGATGTCACTCACATACAAGATCTCTTTTGTCTATCATAAAATATTATGTTATCTTAAGTGTACTATTATCTTATTACATATCATTGTTTATTCCTTTTTGGATAGTGCCAAATACAGTCATATGCTATCAATTACCAATAATATATTCATTCACTTTCATTGTCCCAAGTTTCTCTAATGGCTACTTTTAAGATTAATATCCTCGCCTTGGGTTGTTCCACATGGTTTTCTTGTTGGTTATGGGAAGAAATCCCTCAAAAAATAATCTATAAGTACACATTAAATCGCATGCCATTCCTACCTATCTCCACTATAGAAAGCATTGGACATTAATTTACATGTCTTTGACACATTATCCAAATGTATGAAAACCTTAAACCATCTTGAAGGAATATTCTTAAAGGCAAATATGAACACTAACACAATGTCAAAGTTATATGTTATCAACTATGAAAATCCAAATAGTTCCTTTATATTCTAGTGGAACACTATTAAATACGCAAACACATAGGTGGGAGAATTACATACAATTTGAGCTCTTTTTAGAGTATTGAAATGTAGGAAATTCTAAACCACTTTGTATGGTGTGGTTAAGGCTATTAAACACTTATTTATAAACCATTTTTATATGTCAAGCATGTGTTAAAAGTAAAGCTAGGGTTCAAGGTAAAGGAAGACAAACTATGATTTTGGGGATAGGATCAAGATAAATAGAGGACACAAATATCATCTCGACATGTAGGCATAGTGGTATGTGGAAAAACAAACTACCTATTTACATACAAAAAGTTTTTTTAGATAGTGTACATATCTAGTTGTTGCAAGTGTTTGACCTCTTACGATAGGTTATGATAGTTTTCTAAGCGAGAAAATAAAAATAATTTTGAGTATATCAAGTGAATTTATATTGGGAGTGAGAAAGAATAATAAAAAATTAGGTAAATGACTTATACTTTAGCCATTTATATATATACTATGTGTAATAAATATATGTTAGCATTCAAAAATTCATAATTTATGATATATTGTATGCAATCTAAAGTTTTATAGTTTTATACTTTTTTTAAATCACTAAATCAAAAATGCATCAAAAGAATATAGTGAGCTTTCTTTTGAGAACCAAAAAACATAGATATTTTCCCTTATAGTTTCATTTTTCCTTCTTAAGGTTGTATATTTATACATTATGATTTTTAATTTCATGTTATTCACATAAGTAAATCATGGCTATAATGGATATATACTTTACATTTTCCAATTCAAGCTATGATTTTCATAAATGTATGTTATTTTCATAAAATATATAATATGATTCAAGTTAATGTAATATAATCAGATGAACATATCTAAAATAAAGCTTAGCATGTGTTGTTCCCATAATTTTCAAAACTAACTTTAGTTTTAAGTCCAAGAACAACATTCCAAATTTTGTACAGAAATATAGATAATGTTAATTTTGGAAATTTTTTTGTAAATTTAACTAAGTAAAAAAATGAAAAAAGTGTGTAAGCATGTCTTTGTTCCTCATGTGATGTGAGGGCCAGGTTTCCTAACCTTTGATCCTTATAGAATGATAGACATGCCACATGCATCACATGTAATAGACTAGGTCTCCTCATCAATGATGTCATGAAAAACATGATGCTAGAGGCCTAACCTTGTATATCTTAAATAAACATAGTCTCCCACCCCTCATAGATACACAGACACATCTACATGAGCTGACATTCCCATGCATTTGACATGTAGCCAAAGATGTGAGGGCTGTCAACTCATCCCTCTAGGATGCGTGTGGATAGTCCCTTGTTGATTGGTAATTGTGCTTAAAGCTATCTAAAGGCCTATATAATTGAAAGAGGGGCACATTTTTCTCATTTTCACTCTACATTTTTACATGAGTCTAGATATTTTTCCCATTATTTTCTCCCTACTAGAAAATATCTATCCAAAATTTTCATGCATTTCCTGAGGAATTTGTAGTACCCTTTTAATGATATACCTATTAATAGAGATTTCACCTCTTCATAACCCTATTTTGAGAGTGTTTCCACAAATTTTAGGAGTTTACCAAATAACTAATACTTTCAAATATTTTTGTCCACTCCATCATTTCCTACCCTTGTATCCACTCATACTTTTAGCTCTTCCCTGTGAAACTACTTTTGCATACCTAGAGTCTATTGAAATAAATTTTAAGTATATGGGGAATAAGCCATTGATATTACTAGACAATTAAATTCCTAAGATTTATGAATCACAAATTGGGCATGTGGATATAGAGGAATTACACCAAAGACTAAATACAAATAGAGAAAATACACCCACTATTTACCTTGCAAAAAGTAGTCTTCCTTAGGTGATAGGTTTTCTAACTTCAATTCAATGCTTAGACTTAGTGTTCACCTCTATGAGACACTATGAACCTTAAGCTATATAAATAAAATAAAGTGGTGGATCCATCATGCAATAAAATGATAGCACATTAATGGGGATGATAATTAGAATCCATGTACATAAAGAATATGTCAGTGTGAGCATCTATAAAGGGCATAAATATTGGGGCAAGAACACAAATAAGTGCTTGGTGGTAATCAACACTTACTAGCTTAAGCACAAGAGATAATGGATCTCTCAGCTTTCCATGAACTTATAATGAGCAAAATTCAAGGAATAAATCTTTGACATGATCACCCTCTTGAACCGAATAGTGGGCAATGAGGAGATTACAAAATTTCAATCTTAGATGTTCATACAAATGAATATTATTTATTACGGTAAATAATTTATTGACTGGGGAGAGATGATCAGTGGCTCTTGCATCATTAGTTTTTGAATGTACATTCAACAAAACAAGTTTTATGACTTCCTACCTAGTGTATTCATTAGCTTCTTTGATGATATATCCAGGATTATCATAGCATAAAAACATCACTACTACCACTCAGGATTGTGAGTGTTTCCCCCAGATAGTTTTGAAATAAAAAAATAAGCATGTAACAAGGTTGATTGATATATTCACAATGAGGCTTGTACAAACCCTTTATGAATATTGGGGTATTATAATAATAGATGAAACAACCACTTTGATCAACCAAAATGGTAACTAGTACTTGCAATATCATAATTTCACCTACATTAGAGTTGGTGGTTTTTAAGGCTACATGTTGATACTTTTGAAACTAGTTAATGATATGATCATATTGATAAAGATGTGTAGACAATTAGGTGTAGTGCAAAAAAGCTATAGAGATAGACAAATCTTGGTTGTGTTTTTCCCTATTTCATTGGGATGATTCACATGTAAAATAATGTTCAATGATCAAGATATTGAATCAACCGTCGTCTAATTCACTCTTAAAGCATATGTTAGTAGATTTGCTATAGACATGAAGGGATATGTAATAATAATCCTTTGTATTGGTTTGACTTATGAACATGTAACTAAATTGGATGATTAAAGGATAGATTGTTCAAATGAATATGAGGTAGTTTGTAAAGATTACAACTGAATGATCATGGCCCAGATCAGAGCATTTAATGAACTTGAATACTATCAAGACAATAAAATTACCAATAAGTAAAGTTTATAAATCAATAACCTACATTGAATCATATTGAAATATTCAAATAATTACAAATCATGCATAAATAATCCTCAACTTAGAATTAGAGTTGACATGTAAAATTTGGAAATCTAAAAATAAATAAAAATCGACCTACTATTTTTAGTAAGTTTCACATGCAAGAATAGGCAACTCTAAAAATATCTGAAAATAAACTAAACACTAAAATTAACCTATCAAACTAATTTTAACTAAATTTTATGTCTAGTTACAAAATAGATAATTTCTAAATTTAAAGAAAAATCCAAAAATAATATTAAACTACAATTTTAGACCCTCAAATGGTCACATATGGCCTTTGAAAAGTATCCAAAAAAATTCCCATAACTAGAAGCACAGGTTATGGATGCATTGAAATTTTTGAAATGGTCATTTTAGCATGAAGATAGGGGTTCAAATTGATGTAAAAATCAAAAGTTATGGCCTCTGAAAGTTTGGTCTCTTTTTTTGCATCATCCTCCTCTTGTTTAAAACAACTCAATTTCTATGAGTTGATATGATTGTACTACTGTCATTTGTTTTTATATATCTTATTCATCTCCTATTATGTAATCCAAGTGTTTTCTTCCTTCTCTAATCCTTCCCACTATATTGAATACATGTCATTACTTCCTTATCTTGTGTTTATTGTCTTCTTATCTAGAACCTACACTATCTTTCTTTCTTCTTCTTTGGCACTTATTTCTTCTAATATACTTATTCATATTCTTAACCTTCACCATATTATCCATGGAATTAATATAAATCTAAAACATTAAATGCTAGATAGATATCAAAATTTTATGGTAAACACACCTCATAAGCATTATCATTGATTTTATTCATAATTTTGCATGGTCCAATTTTGTTGTACTTCAACTTGTTATATGTGCCTTTTGGAAACATCTCTTTCCTCAAGTTAACCATTACTAAATCTCCTTCTTCAAATATTTTTGACCTTCTTCTAACATTTGATGCTACTTTAT
The DNA here is from genome assembly GCA_037957365.1 of Torreya grandis. Classification (NCBI taxonomy): domain Eukaryota; kingdom Viridiplantae; phylum Streptophyta; class Pinopsida; order Cupressales; family Taxaceae; genus Torreya; species Torreya grandis. Next base: position 105,971 of record JARHVA010000379.1, read on the forward strand.
AGTTCTCATTACTTTCTTGTAACTTTTTTCCTACTTCTTTTTGTAATTATTATATATGTTCTGCAAATGCTTCTACATCATCACTAACTCATTCTACAATTGATAACTATACCAAATCTAAAATACTCATAGGATTTATTTCATAAATAATCTAAAATATTGATTTTTCTATTGATCTATTCACTAAACTATTATATGCAAACTCAACTTGTGGTAAAGATAAATCTCACTGCTTCGGCTTCTCTCCAACTATGCATCTTAAAAAATTTGCCGATCCCCTATTTACAAATTTTATCTATTCATCTATTTCAAGTTGGTATGCAAAACTAAATTGTGTCTTAGTCCATATTAATCCTAATTTCTAATGGTGGTTTCTTTACTACGTATGGAACCAATTATGTAGAGCTTCGCTATCTCTAAGTTGTATCATCTACATACTAGTTTGGTATTGGCTTTATAGAACTAAAGAGCATCTTCTCGCCAGGGTGGAAGGCACATGCCTAATGCTATGCTAGACCCTTGTTTGATCATTCCACCATCTCCATTACTTCACACCCTTCATTTTATGATCAACACATGATTCCACTCTTTGAAGATGCCCAAAACATTATAGAAGTTCTTAGCCACCTACTAGTTGGTGCAAGGTGTAAGTCAATTAATCTAATTGGCATAAAAAGATATCAAATAAAAATCATCTTGAATGATTGTCTCATACTAAAAGGTCTACTAAGTTGGCATGGATTCATACTTAGGAAAAAATGGGCCCAAAAGTATACCATACAAAAATTTTAGTTCATCCTCAAACTAGTCTTTCAAAGACTTAGACATGCATAACTCTAGTGCATTCTCCTTTAATTCAGTGCTAAAGTCCTCAAAGCCCTCGATGGCGAGCATGATTTCTTCAAATTTTCAATCTCTATCGAGGTGGCATAGAGTGTGAACACATCAATTTTCTCTAATTGTTTTCTACAGGCCTCTAGCCTTTCCTTTGCCCCCATCACTCTTCTGTCTAAGATTGCCCCTTGATCACTAGCATTTGTTTGCAAGGCACATAAGAGTTATTTTATGTTCTACTCCTTGTTCTTGATTTGGGTGCTTAGGTTATTCACCTTTGCCATGATTTATGCACACTCAACCCTACTAATAGTGTATGCCTTTGTCATCATCTCTTCCCTCTCCCCCTTTACCTACTTGAGGCATGCATCGATGATTGATGATTTATTAGAAAAGTTCATGAAGATGGCATTGGATACCTCTATACCTTCTTCTAGTTGCACGAAGAGGTCTTCCACCTCTTTAAGATTGTCTTCTATCTCCTTTTGTAGGATGGTGTAAGGGTCTTCCTCTTCTTCCTATGCCAGTTATACTTTCAACCTTGAGAGCATCTATTCCGCTAGCACACAAACCTTATCAACCTCTAAAAGATTCAAAGTGTTAATGCTAGCCAAGAGGAATGGATCAACTTCCTCTACATTTTTAGCCAATTATTTCATTTTAAACTTCATGGCCTTTATTTCCTCTTCCACTTCTAGTGAAAACTCCTTCTGCTTTGAATCCCTAACATTGTTGATGATGTTCTTGCATGCTACTTCAAATGCCATTTACATGAGTGTGTTGGATGACTTAACTAGGTTCATTGCATGAGAGTTTATGAGGAGTAACTACCCTTTTTCTAATGTTTATGCACCCAAAATGAAATTCTATGGAACCTCAAAATGAGTCTCATCCATATAACTATAAAAGTCAAATGATAGTTGTTGAAGCATTCTTGTTGTGGCAGCTTCGGGGGGCATATATTCAAACATATAAATGTCATTGTCAGTCCACCCCTTCTGCATCTTTTCTCACAAGTTTGGTCTGGGGACCTCTTCTTTAGTGATGGCCAACTCCATCTATTATTTTTCCTCTTCCTCAGTGTTATCACTTTATTCAGTGCTTTCCTCAGAGGCTTCTTCCTCTTCTTTCTCTTATAGGGGTTCTTCCTCAAACTTGTCTCCTTGGTCTATCTCTTCTTCTACCTTGGCACCAATTTTGCCTTCTTCTTGCCTTTGTTGGGTCTCCATTTCACTCTCCATTTATTCATTCAAGGTGATAGCATTGCCTTCATTATCTCTAGGTACTCCTTTAGTACTTGGGTGTGAATATGGTGTAACTTTTTTTGTTATGATAGTGGGGGTGCTAGGTACCTTTGTTTCTTTATTCTTCCTTGGTTTTGTGCTTACAAAAACCTTATTCTCTTCATTTTCTTTTTTGGCCCTTTCATCTTGGGCATTCTTTTCCTCTGCCCTCCTCATCTTTATTATTGACATGGTTTTTTCTTCTTCAACCCTTATTTCCTCAACCTTGACCTTATCAATTTCTTCCTAGGTCATGCTGAATGCCTTCATTAATGAACCTAAAAACTATCAAGATGATAAATTATCAATAGACAAAGCTTATAAAAATAATAACTTGTATTGATTTGTATTGAATGACTTTAAATAATTACAAACCCAAACCATGCTTAAATAAGCCTCAACTCATAATTAGAAATGACATGCAAAATTCAAAAAAAACTTCTATTTTTGGCAACTGTTATTTTTAGTAATTTTTGCATACAAGCGCAAGAAACTCTAAAAATCTTTTGAAATAAACTAAACACTAAAGTTATCCTATGGGATAAAATTCAACTAAATTTGATGTCTGGTCCTATAAATATATAATTTATAAAAATAAAAAATTATCAAAAAAATCATTAAATGATAATTTTGAACCTTAAGATGATCACATATGGCCTTTGAAAAATATTGAAAATAACTTTAAGAAGATAGAGTGGATTAAGACAATAATGGCACTATATAGAATATATTATGTATATGCCCTATTATTTATAGATTAGAGTAGAGGAAATTTTTGAGATAGTGGTTTTAGCATGTAGAAGAGCTCAAATAGAGTGATGGGTCAAAAGTTATGGTCTCTAGAAGATTGGCCTATTTTTTCTACATCATTTTCCTCTGGTTGAAAACAACACAACTCATATGAGATACCTTGATTGTATTGCTACCATTTTTATTTTTTAATATTCTTTAGCTCTTGTTCTATAATCCAAGTGTTGTCTTCTTATTACAATCCTTCTCATTGCACCAAATACCTATTATAATTCCCTTGCCTTGTGCTCATTGTCTTCATATCCAAAACCTACACTTTTTTTTTCTTCTTTGGAACCTATTGCTCCCAATTTACTTCTTCATCTTAGTCACCTTCACCATTTTATCCATGAAATTCATATAATTATGAAACATTAATACTAAAGAGATATCAATATTCTATGGTAAACTCACCTCATAAGCATTGTCATTGATTTTCTTCATAATTTTGCATGGTCTAATTTTCTTGTACTTCAACTTGTTGTATGTGACTTTTGGAAATATATCTTTCCTTAAGTAAACCATTCCAAACTCTCCTTCTTCAAATACTTTGGACCTTATTTTGACATCTATTATTGCTTTATATTTCTCATTACTTTCTTTCAACTTTATTCTTACTCCTTACAACTATTGCACGTGCTCTACAAATGCTTCTGCATCATCATTAACTCATTATGCAATTCACTAAAAAATTTACCCATGTGATTTCTCCCATAAATTTTTTGGAATGGTGACTTTATTATTTATCTATTCACTAAAATTTTATTGCAAACTCAGCTTGTGGTGAATCTAAGTCCCATTGCTTGGGCTTTTCTCCCAATTTACATCTCAACAAATTTCCCAATTTCTTATTCACAACTTCTATTTGTGCATCTCTTTTTGGGTGATATGCAGTACTAAATCATAGCTTAGTACCTATATTCTTCCAAAAATTCCTCCAAAATTGAATTAATTTTTTTATCCCTATCTGAAGTAATAGTTTTTATAATACCATGCAATCTCACAATATGATTAAAAAATAATTTTGTAACTCTAGTGGTATCATTGGTTTTCTTACATGCAATGAAATAAACCATTTTAGAAAATCTATCTACAAAAACAACAATTGAATCATTACCTCTTTTTGTGTTTGTTAATCCCAATAGAAAATCCATAGTCAAATCAATCCATGGTCCTCTTATAAACGTTAATAACATGTATAGTCTAGTATTTTATGCATGTCCTTTAGCCACCTAACATATCCTACACCTTGAAACATACCTTGTCACATATGTTTTCATCTTTGGCCAAAAATACTTTTCCTCCACCAAATCTATTATCTTCATCTTACCAACATGTCCAACCAAACTGCCACTATGTAGTTCTCTTATTGTATTATCTTGTAGAGACCCAACTACAATGCATAACTATTTACATTTTAAAAGATAACCTATTTTGTATAAGATACTAATCATGAATAGCATCTATCCCACCTATTAATGTATTCTTGCACTACTCAACTACCTTGTCAAAATATGGATCTGTATCATATAATTATTTGATAGCTTCAAATCTAACTACCTCACTCACCATAGTAGTTAATAACACTACTCTCCTACTCAATGCATCAGCTACCTGATTCTGTTTTCTCAATTTATGTTTCAACATAAAATTATACCCTTGCAAGAAAGAAACCCACTTTTCATGTCTACTAATCAACTTATTTTATGTATTACATACTTTAAAACCTCATAATCTGTAAATAAGATAAACTCTTTAGGCACCAAGTAATGCCTCCAATGTCTTAATGCTTGTACAATTGCATAAAATTCAACATCATAGGTAGAATAATTTGTTCTTACCTCATTTAATTTCTCATTAAAATATGCTATTGGCTTTCCTTCTTAACTCAAAACATCACTAATTCCCATAAATAAAGCATCAAAATCAACCTCAAACACTTTTTTAAAATATGGTAATGCTAAAATTAGTCTATCCATAATCTTCTTCTTCAAAAACTCAAATCTTTCTATGGCTTATCTAGTCCATGCAAATTCCTTCCCCCTCATGCAATATATTATTGGTACCATAATACAACTAACATTTTTAATAATTTTTCCATAAAAAGTTGATAAACCATGGAAAATCCTTACCACTGTAATGCTTTTTGGAATAGGCCACTCAACAATTGCCTTTATCTTTTCTTCATCCATTCTCACTCTATCTATTGAAACTATGAATCCTAAAAATACCAAACTATTCTGCATAAACCTGCACTTATTCAAATTTACGTATAACTTCTCCTTTCTTAACAAATATAATACCATTATAAAATGTTACAAGTGTTCTTCTTTAATCCTACTAAAAATCAATATATTATCAAAATAAACAACCACCAACTTACCAATATATTCTCGTAGCACTCTATTCATCACCATCATAAATGTGTTAGGTGCATTAGATAATTCGAATGGCATCATCATCCACTCATATAATCCATCCTTAGTATTGAATAAAATTTTCCACCCATCTCCTTCATGAATTTGAATCTAATAATAACCACTCCTTAGATCAATCTTGGTAAAATATCTTGCTTTTGTAAGTACATCCATCTTATCATCTAAATGAGGTATATAAAACCTATACTTGATTGTAGTTTTATTAATTTATCTACTATCCACACATATTCTACATCCTCCATCTTTCTTTAGAGTTAGAAATGTTGGTGTTGCACATGGATTCATACTCTCCCTTATCACCTTATTTTTTAACAATTTAGTAACCTATTTGTTTAATTTTGCATGTTCTATTAGACTCATCCTATAAGCTTCTTGATTGGGTAGAACTAATCTTAGAATCAAATCAATGTGATGTTGAATATCTCTCTTTGGCGGTAAACCATATGATAACTCATCAAGCATAACATCTGCATATTATTTTAACATTCATATTTTTTTAATTATTGGCACCATTTTTGTTTCTTCATTCTTTGATATTAATACATAACAACAACCTGCCACCTTCATATCTTGGATAGATTATTTACTACAAAGCATGATTTCTACTTTATCTTCCTCTTTAAGAGGTTAAAAAACTACCTTTATACCACCTTTCAAAAAAGTGTATGTGTTCATTTCTCCATCATGAATTAATTTCCTATCAAATTTCCATGGTCTTCCTAATAACACATGGCATGCATCCGCTAGAATAACAACATACCATATCTCATCATTATAACTTTTTCCTATAGAAAACTTGACTAACCACCATTTATCTATTGTAACTTCATTCCCTTTCTTAAACCATAAAATCCAATAAGGATTAGGATGCTTTTCCCATTGCAAATTTAGTTTATTTATCATTTCTTTAGAAACCATATTTTCACAACTACCACCATCTATAATTACTTTGCATACGATTCCACCCAAATTACATCTTATTCAAAAAATATTTGATGGCAACCATGCATCACCACCTTCTTTATTCTACACTTATTCCTTCCTTCGAATGGTCATTGTTCTTCTCATCATGAGATTCTATCCAACATCTTCTAGTGCAACTTTAGTATTTTTCTCTTCTATCTCAGTCTCAACTAGATTTACTTTTGGTTGATCCTCTTGCCTCCTTTCTTGATATTGATAGTGTAGAAACTCAAATGTTATGTGCCCTTCTTCTCCACATATATAATAAACATAAGATCTATGTTGATTCAAAAACCATCCTCTAGCACCATTGTAACCTCATCCTCTCTGAAACCCTCTTCCTCTTTATTGGTATTGAAACCCTTTCCTATTGTCATTTGGCCTTTTTAAGCATGTGATGATTCAGCTCTATTGGTATTAAACCCACCTTTCCCCCTATTTTTAGGGAATTTACCTCTTCATGGACCAAGAGACGTTCTTATAAAATTCTATCTATTTTATTTTTCTTTTGCCTTCAAATCTAATTGATAAACCTCCTCCATGCAAAGTATTCTACGAATGCTTAATTCACCTTGAATAGTAAGTTTCAAACCATTTACATACCTTGAATCCATCTTCTATTTTATTTCATCATGCTCCACTTGTATGAAAAGCTTATAAAACTCATCTATATACTCTTGTATACTTTGATCTTTTTGCCTTAAATTTTGAATTCTTTTTTATAGGGTTTGTGTATAATCCACAGGAAGAGATTTCTCCCTCAGCTTCTTATCCATCTTTTTCCATGTATTAATCTTCTCTTTACCTTTTCTCTATCTCTAGTTTTTTAGGTGATCCCACCAAATCATTGCATGACCTTTTAATTTCATGCATGCAAACTTTACCTTCTTGTCTTCTCTCATAGTCTTCCACTCAAATAACTTCTCCATGTTATTCATCTAATCTATCAACTACTCTAATTTTAAAATACCTCCATAATCTGAAACATCAACCTTGATTTCTTCATTTCTTCCTTGTGAAAACCAAACCATCTTCTATTCCATCAATGGTGGCTACTCTTGATGTTCTTCTTCTTGCTAAACTTCTTCATCATGATCTGTGTCCTCCTCATCACCACCTTGTCTTATTCTCTTATTGGTGATAACCTCAATCAATTGTCCCACATGTCTCTGCATCTCTTGTATAGTTTAGTAAATCTATGCAATACCTCCTCATCCTCTCACCATGTTTTACTCCTCCAAGATTTGAACTTACTTTGATACTAGATAATGAACCTCAAAACTATCAAGACAATAAATTATCAATAGGAAAAGCTTCTAAAAATAATAAATCATATTTATTTGTATTAAATGACTTGAAATAATTAAAAACCCAAACCATACTTCAATAAGCCTCAACTCAAAATTAGATTTGACATGCAAAATAAAAAAAAACTAAAATCTACAAAAAAAAATTCTATTTTTAGAAGCTGTTATTTTTAGTAAGTTTCACATGTAAGCACGAGTAGCTCTAAAAATATCCCAAAATAAACTAAACACTAAAATTATCCTATAGGTCAAAATTCAACTTAAATCAACATCTGGTCCTCAAATATACAATTTCTTAAAATAATCATTAAATGATAATTTTGAACCCTTAGATGATCACATATGGGCTCCAATTTTTTTTAAAAACAACTCAACAAACATTTCAAGATGGTCATCTTGGCACGTGTAAGAGCTCAAATAGAGCTACAAGTCAGAAGTTATGGCCTCCAGAAGATTGGCCTATTTTTTTGCATCATTCATGGATGCTCTCTTTTTCTCTAGATCTAGTGCCATCTTTATATGTTCATCATTAAGGCACATTTTATTTCACTAGCTTCTCTTTTCCTCCTCAATTTCTAGAGGCTATGTAGAGGGCTCTTTTGACAGGGTGTTGGGTAGCTTTTTTATATTTTTAAGTGTGATGGTAGTGATACCTTGGAGGGCTTCTTGGACTTCTTTGGCATTGGGATCTTCTTCTGCTTCATCTTGGATGATGTAAAATTATGTCCCTCCTTCCTCCTCCATCTCTTCATGCACCTCTTGGACCTTCAATTCCTCATGTGCCTCTGCACCTCCATCTCTAAAAAGGTTATTGTGGGTATTACAACTGGCCTATTTGAATTCTTTTTTTTTCCTTAGCTTGGTCAAAGCAATCCCTACCATGAAGGCCATGCACTTGTTCTTCTTTGGTGTAGAGGGAGTGGCCTCATCATTGGAGGTGATAATCAATTTGATGTTTTCCTACATCTCCTCAAGTGTCTCCCCCTTTTTATTTTGGGGAGACTTCTTCTGTGCTACTAGTGCCAGCATCCCTTCATTTCCTATCTTAAGAGGGAGGCCATTATCCTTATCAATGCTTGCGCTTTTCTTCCTTGGCTTCATCTCCTAATAAATCATATGGATGTGACCAAGAATCACTTATTTCTTGAGTGGATGGATGCCAATGTAATCCAAGTCATCCTCCTTGCCCTTGGTCTCTTTCCCTCCTGAGTGCATGTATTGGTGTCAAAACCTATTTCATTCCAAATCCAATGTTTCCACTATGATGTCCAGTTACTACATGTTAGGAATTTTCTTAGCCCATCCCTAAAGTATTTGGCTAAAAATGCATAGGGGAGATTTATCTATTCAAATAAATTATTGTCTATGATTTCTAAGTGCACTACACAGAAGTACTTCATAATGATAAAGGTTACCATTCCAAACATATTTTAAGGGAGCTCCTCTAGGGTGCACCATTCCTCCTTGAATGCTTCAATATACTGGGTGCACTACCTCATTACTTTGGTTTTCTACTTTTAAGAGAAAATGAGGGGGTTAGGTAAAGCTTTGATATTTTTTCATCAAGGAGTCTTGATACACTAAGAAGACCCAACTATTGTCTTCATCACCATATAACATGTCGATCTCCTCCATAATAATTAGACATAATATAAACCCCCACCAAAATGTCTCTCATGTGGTATGACACTCAAGCACATTTTTCACCATTTCCTCTACTACAAACTTTGTTATATTAAATTTAATTCCCTACATCATGTGATAGGTGATGTATAGGTCGGCCTTGGTGATGTCTACCCATTGACCACTAGGGTAAAGTTTTGAACTCACAAGGTATACAAGTACCTTCATTATGAGGTCCTTGATGTCTCTGATTGGGAATGTAAAACCTCCCTTATAGTACCCCAGGAGTTTTCCAACCCTTTCAACTTTAGCATCATCCACCATCATCCGATGGATGTTTATGCTAGAGTATGGGAGCCCAGTAATTCTACATATTAGGTGCATTGATATGTGCATGTACCTCCCTAAAAACAGATGTGATATTTTGCACGTGCATGTTTTACTCAAATTTTTCTTTTTATATGTTTATAGAAGAAAGGTAAAATTAAAAGAGAGGTAGAGGTTGGTAGAATTTGGATGGGTATGTGCTCATTAATATAGATGGTTGTGGATACTCTTCTTTAGCTTGGGAAGATGACCTATAATAAGAGATAACTATAAAGGGGTTGGTTAGTTAAGTAGATTGGGTGGATTTCCTAGCAAGCTAGATCTAAGAAGCATGAACTATGTAAGAGGCTATCAATCCACCTTTCGATACAAGTTAATGTTTAAAATAAAGGTTTCATAACATAAAAGTAGTATATCTAAAGAAATAAATATTTTTCAAAGAAGTTCTAGTATTCTAACAAAATAACATTAAGGTAAATGCTAAATGGTTAGAGAATGGTTTAAATAGGGTCAAGTTGTTGTTTATAGTTTGTGAAGTGATAGAGGGTTCAAAAGTTTTAGTTAAGGTTGGTGGGTATTTTGTAATTTCTAGTTTTGGTTAGGATGGGTCCACATAGTGACCATTGATGGTCAAGGTGATCATCGATGATTGGGGCTAATCATCGGTGGTTAGAGTGCCGACCATTGATGGTTACTATTGATTGGTCTAGATCATGTAAAGGTTGATTTGTAGGTTAGAGGTTAGAGAGAAAATGGTAGACATATACAATAGGCTATTTGGCATTAGTTAATTGGTTGAAAGGTCATAAAGTAGTGTTTAGGGGGTAGGAAAGAATAAAATAAAGAAACCTATTAATTATCCTGATAAGAGACAGATACTTAGCTTAATTGTTGAAGTTGGTTGAAGATGTTAGTGAAGCTTTGGGGAATTTTGGTAGAGTAATGATGCCTGTGGTTGTAAATTAATTTTGATAGACTATTAGGTCTCTATTATGCTAGCTGGTGGGTTAAAAGGAATACCTGTAAAATAAAATATTGATGAAGAAGCCTTGTCTAAAAAGATCATAGATCATGAAGCCCCTTTCTTGGTATAGGCAAAGAAAGATGGAGTAGAAGGTTCCTTAAGAGGTTTTTCCACTTGAAGTTAATGTAAATGATGTGCTAGCTTACCATCCATATTACATTTTGATGCAGTAGCTCATACATAGATCAAGATGGTAAGTTCAAGTGCTGACCATTAGTGGTCAGAGTGCTAACCATCAATGGTTAGAGTGCTAACCATTAGTAGTTAAAGTGTCGACCATCAGTGATCAGAGTGACCATCAATAATTGAGGGTTCAAAAGGTGAAGGTTCAAAGTTCAAAGGGTTAATTTTGGTCAATGTGGGTTAGAAGTGAGTTGGTTAAAGACTGTTTTGACTTGACTTTTGTGGTTGAAAGGGTGTGAATGCTAGGTTGGGCATCTAGGGGTATTTTTTCATATAGAACCATTATGTGTGTTTTTATAGTGTCTACATTTGCCCCCTTTTGTTATGTAATTTATATGAATAAGCTGTACAAAAATGGATTATGGGTTAAAGGTTCAGTTGCCCCAAGTATAGGAGGAGGTGATCCTCCTCAAACTGAGAGTCAATAAGGTGAAATAGAATAGATTTTAAGTCTGATGAGTGTTTAATTAGATGGGAAGGTAGGTGACAAGGGTGGTTGGTGAGGTTGGTCATTAAAGTGTAAATATGCACACAAAATGCAATTAAGTGCAATATTTGATGTCATGTATAGACTAAGTTACCAATGCTTGGTAAAAATAAGTTTCGTTCTAGAAAGATAAGTGATAGGGTAACCAGGCCCCAACATTAGGCATAATTGATCAGGTTACTATATAAGTCTCCTAGACAAGGTCAGTGTCTTGCAGTTATCTAAGGTAAGAAGTGCTCTTGGGAAAAACACAAATGGTTTGGTGTGCACTAGGTGGTGCAAATTCAAATGTGCAATATGGAAAGGTAATCAGTGTAGTCAAAAGGTTCAAGTCAAGGTCATCATAAAATATGTGATAATTTGGGTCAAAAGTGGACAATATGGAGGTGAACATGTTTAGATGGTTACTTGGTTGAAGAGGGTTTTCTCCAATGGTTCATGGTTGGTTTACAGAAAATAGGTGCTCTCCAATGTTTGGTTAGTGGTGTTCAAATGGGTTACCCTAATTTGGTGCACCACTTGGTTTATTTTGGTTTATGGAGAAAGGTAATCTCCTAAGGTTAGGGGAGAAGGTGACTCACTAATGGTTAGGTGGTGTTTCAAATAGGTTGCCCCAATTTAATGTACTACTTAGTTTGGGTTTGGCAAAGAAGGTGCTCTCCAAGTGTTCATGGTTAAGGTAAGGTGGTTGGAAAAGGGTTATCTCCAAAGTTTGAGTGGTGTTTCAAATGGGTTGCCCCAGTTTGATGTACCATTTGGTTCAATTTGGTTTAAGGTTTATAGATAAAGGTAATCTCTAATGGTTCATGGTTGGTTTGCAGAGAATAGATGCTCTCAAAAATAGGTTCACTGATTGCTTATTTCAATGGGTTGGTTTTAATGACTCAAAATGGGGAAGACATGTCTTCCTAAATGATCATGAAAGTATAAATATGAGGCTAAATTATCCAATTGACAAATACCATGATGGAAATATGGGTGGGCTTATGAACATAAACCCCTATCATTCTTTTACTTTGTTGTTAGTTTGATGGTTAAAAAAAAGATAACTTGATCACATGGTGTCAAGTAAGCTCAAAAATACCTTTATTTGTGGAGGACAAAAGGGGAGATGGATGATAGGTAGGATAACCTTATTATGGGGATGATATGCCCCTTCTGTAGGTGACTTAGGAACTATGATAGATAATTCCATGTCATGTGATAGATGTAGACTAATCAATGCAGGGAGTCTATTGATGTTATTGTGAAAGTTGATTGTAAGTTTTTTGAGATTGATTGTTATTTGATTTTGATATAGGGTCTATTATTTATTAGCTTGATATGTTTGGGAAGTTGCTTGATGCAGGGAGATTCAAATAATTTTTTTTGACAATTGACTTAGCCATCCTTCAAGGGAGTGGTCTATGTTTAGATTTATTTATTCTGATAGCCATCCTTCAAGGGAGAAGTCTACTTTAAGTTCAAATTTTTTTTATTATTCTAGGTAGTTTTCCTTCAAGGGATCATTCTACATGCTAGAGATGTTGATCCAAGTGATAGTTTCATATCCCAAATTGTTTTGATGCTAGGTTAGATGTGGACTGTCTATTTAGGCCTAAGCTTTTCCTTTATGGATGAGAATCCATAGCACAAGGAGGTTAATGATGGGTAAAATAGGTAGTTTAAGTGAAAATGACAATGGAAATATGTCGTAAATAGGTTTAGATGTAGTATGAGGATCATGCCATAATTAGATCCATGGTATCCATGCTTAGGATTACGCTAAGGTTGTGATGGATAATCACATGATATTATTTTTAATTAGTTATCCTTAAAGTTAAGGTAATGAACGTGATTAAAAATAAGGGATGAGCTTAAGTTAGATACAAGATGAAAAGTAAATTAGTTTAACCAAAGAATAGACACGCAAATGTAAAAGCATTTGAGAGGTTCAAGTTTGATATGCCTCAAATCTAGATTGTGTAAATGGTTGATGTCAATCAAGAGAGTATATGTCCCCCATTTACTTTTTGACACTTGATTAGACATGGAAAATATTTGGATTGATAAAAAGATGAGGTTAGTTAGGTGATAGTTTGGTAGAGAAGGGTAATCTTCAATGGTTTAGGGAGAAGGTGACTCCTAAATAGGTTGGGTGGTGTCCAAATGGGTTGTCCCAATTTATTATACTACTTGGTTCAAGTTGGGTTGATGAAAAAGGTACTCTTTAAAGGTTGGGGAAAAAGTTACTCCCAAATGGTTGGTGATCACAAAAATATGTGAAAAAGTTGGCCCAAAATGATTAAGGGTAAAGTCATTTCATTGGGTGGTTGGTTGGTTAATGGAGAAGGGTAATCTCCAATGATTTCATGGTTAATGTAAGGTGGGTTGGTTGGTGATTTCTTGGGTATCCATGGTAGGATGTGATCTTGAAAAAACACAAATAGTTGGTAAGGTGGAGAAGGGTAATCTCCAAAGTTTAGGTAGGTTGGTGGAGAAGGTGACTTCACTAGGTAGGGGAGAAGGTGATTCTCCAATAAATACGATTGGGTGAAGGAGAAAGGTAATCACCAATAGTTCAGGATTGGTTGGTTGATATGTTTGGTTGATAGGTTGAGGAAAAAATGACAAGGGTTAGTTTTTTTAATTATTAAGTTATGGTTTGGGTTGATAAATGGTCAAAGCCTTATGTATGAAAAGTTCCCATAGTTTACTCTTTTTATGGATGTTTGAGGTGTGAAAAAGATTCCAAAGTGAATTTATTGGTAAATAAGGGGGTTTATGAGGGGTGAAGATGACTTCATCCACCTCTAAAAAAGAGTTGTTGGTTGTTAGTTGCTAGGGGTTCATAGGTCAAGTTTATAGGTGGTGGTTCAAGTGGGATTTCCTCTATTGCACCAAGGTGAGGGAAATATTGTTGGACATGCTTTTGGTAAGTTAGGGTAGGTTTGATAACACTATCCCAAAATAGAGGTAGGTTAGATAGCAGTGTCTGATTGTCCAAAGGAGGGAGCTTAGGTGAAGTAAGGGTAGGTTGGAAAGGTTTGTTTGATTTGATGAGTTGGTTTTGGTTTAGGTTGATAGTTGGTAAGGTTGAGTTGATGGTTAATAAGGTTGGGTTGTTGATAGGTAAAGTTAGGTTAATTGTTGTTAAGGTTGGGTTGATGGTAGGTTCCACAAAATTGATAAGTGGAGGAGGTTGGTTGTTTGGTTCCAAATGGGTGAGTGGAAAAGGTTGGTAGGTTGGTTCCACATGGGTGACTGGAAAAATTAAATTGGTTGGTTCCACATGGGTGAGTGGAAAAAGTTGGTAGGTTGGTTTCACATGGGTAAGTGAAAGAGGTTGGTTGGTTGGTTCCACAAGGGTAAGTAGAAGAGGTTGGTTGGTTGGTTCCATATGGGTAAGTAGAAGAGGTTGGTTGGTTGGTTCCATATGGGTAAGTAGAAGAGGTTGGATGTTTGGTTCTACATGGGTAAGTGGAAAAGGTTGGTTGGTTAGTTCCACATGAGTAAGTGGAAGTGGTTGGTTGGTTGATTCCACATAGGTAAGTGGAAGAGGTTGGTTTTTTGGTTTCACATGGATAAGTGGAAGAGGTTGGTTGGTTGGTTCCACATGGGTAAGTGGAAGAGGTTGGTTGGTTGGTTCCACATGGATGAGTGGAAGAGGTTGGTCGATTGGTTCCACATGGTGAGTAAAAGCGGTTGGTTGGTTGGTTCCACATGGGTGAGTGGAAGAGGTTGGTTGGATGGTTTAACATGTGAGAGTGTAAGAGGTAGGTTTGTTGGTTCTAGATGGGTAAGTGGAAAAGGTTGATAAGCGAGTTCCACATGGGTAAGTGGAAGAGGTTGGTAAGTTGGTTCTACATGGGTAAGTGGAAAAAGTTGGTAGGTCAGTTCCATATGGGTAAGTGGAAAAGGTTGGTTGGTTGGTTCAACATTGGTGAGTGGAAGATCTTGTTAGGCTATTTCCACATAGGTAAGTGGAAGAGGTTGGTTGGTTGGTTCCACATGGGTAAGTGGAAGAGATTGATTGGTTTCCCTGATTGTGATTTTGAAGGAAAGTTGAGAGGGTTCCACTTGATTAATAAGTAGTTTTTTTAAGGTTTAGACTATGGTTTTCTTAGTTATAGGTTGACTAAGAACCAGATCTAATGGACAGACCTCGTTATGTTGACGACTTTGGTTATTAGTGTGTACAATAATGGGTACAAAAAGAGGTTCAATGATGGATTATTCTTGAGTTTGTGAGATAATAGGTTGGTTTGATGAAGTTAGTTGGTTTGATAGGTTTGGTTGAGTTGATAGGTTGGGTGGGTTTGATTGCTTTGGTAAGGTTGATAATATGGGTTGGTTTGACAGGTTAGGTAAGGTTGATAAGTTTGTTTGATATTTGGTGGTTGGATGGAAAAGAGGATAGACCAAATATCGATGTTGAGATAAAAAGGGTTGCCTAAAATTGGGTTGGGTAGTTGATATGATGGTTGGGGTAGGTGACCCAATGGTTTTTGAGGTTGGATATGTTGAAGTTGAGGTTAACTATGATAATTTTTAAGTTAGTGATGATGGGTTGTTGGTTGGGTATGACGATGGTTAAATGGTAGTTGATAGGTTGTTGTTTGGTTGTTGAGATTCGATTGGTTGTATGTGAAGGTTGATTGGTCATGGGTAATGGAAATAGATGGCTCTACTTTGATATTTTGATCTATTAACATTGTAACCAGCTTAAGTGGTAATCGATCATTTGTTGGTTGGTTGTAGTTGAGGTTTGATAGGTGATAGGTAGGGTTTAATTTATTGTGGGTGAGGTTAGGTTGGTTTTTTATGAGGTTAGGTTAGCTGTTTATGAGGTTAGGTTGGTTGTAAGTAAGGTTAGGTTGGTTGTAGGTAAGGTTAGGTTGGTTATAATTAAGGTTAGGAGCATAAATGGCTCATGATACAAGGTATCACTCTAAGGTGAGATGTTTATTTTTCAAGATCCTAGCAATGTTAGGATCTTTAAGAGAGAATATAGATGGATTCCCCACTGGACAATAAAATGGAGGAAAGATGGTGGAAGGTTGATTTTTCATGACTCAAAATAAAGAGCAAACAAAAAAAGTTAAAATTTCAAAAGACACACTAAAGTACGTTACCTCCTAGGGTTATTTTAGTCTCTTTTTTGACTTATGCCTTAAATTAGAAAGAATGTTGGAAGACATGGCTTGTAGAGTGGGTACTAGAAGATAAGTATATGGCTATTTTTAGATTAGTTATGTCTCTCAAAATTTGTATTGAAAGTTAGTATGTGGCTTGATATTGGGGCCTACTCTGTCGCTTCACACACCATAGTGATAACGGTGTCAGGTGCTTTGCTAGTATATACTAATTTTAAAAGTTTAGACTCAACCAAAGAGCTTAATTTTGGTTTTTCTTCTTGGTAGTGAAGTCCAAGTAAGATAGCCAAAGGGTGAAGGTTTACCACTAGGTGATGAAATCCTAGTCTGGCCTTATGTCAGATGTTAAGATGTGTTGATTGATAAGTGGTTTGGTGTGTCTATGATAAAGATATAAATCTACACTTGAATTACTTTCTTGTAATTTAAGTGAAATAAACATGAAATAAAATTATGTATACAGTTAATTTTATACCCAAAAGAAATTTAATTTCATTGTATGAGCATAGAATAAAAAAGAAAAGGGGACTAGATGTAACTATATCCCACCGTGCATGCCAAAATGTTTCACTCAAATTTTAATTTTTATCTATTTATAGAAGAAAGGTAAAACTTAAAGAGGGGTAGATGTTGGTATAACCTGGATGGGTTTTCTCTCATTAATCTAGACAATTGTAGACAATCTTCTTTGGCTTGGGAAGATGACCTACAATAAGAGAGAACTAGAAAGGGGTTGGTTAGTTAAGTAGGTTGGGTGGATTGTCTAGCAAGCTAGATCTAAGAAGCATGAGATATCTAGGAGGCTATCAATCTACCTTATGATACAAGTTAATGTTGAAAATAAAGGTTGCATAGCATAAAAGTACTAGATCTAAAGAAATAAATACTTTTCAAAGAAATGTTAGTATTCTAAAAAATAAAATTAAGGTAAATGATAAATGGTCAGAGAATGGTTTAGGTAAGGTCAGGTTGTTGTTTCTAGTTTGTGAGGTGACAAAGGGTTTAGAAAATAGGGATTTCATTAGGGTTGGTGGATACTTGGTGCTTGTTGGTTTTGGTTAGGTTGGGTCCACACAGTGACCATCGGTGATTAGGGTGAAATTTGATAGTTGGGGTTGACAATATGTGGTCAGAGTGCTGACCATTGGCAATTACTATTGATAGGTATAGTTCAAGTAAAGGTTGATATGTAGGATAAAGGTTAGAATGAAAATGAAAGATAGATACATCAAGTTGTTTGGGGTTAGTTAATTGGTCAAAAGAACAAAAGGTGGTGTTCAAGGGGTAGAAAATAATAAAATAAAGAAACTAATTGTTGATCCTAATAAGAGATAGATAATTATCTTGATTGTTGAAGTTGGTTGAAGATGTTGGTGAAGCCTAAAGGAATTTTGGTAGAGTAATGTTGCCTATGACTGCAAATCAATTTTTTCAGAGTGTTTGGTCTCTATTATGCTAGCTAGTGGCCTGGAAGGAAGACCTACAAAAGAACATCTTGATGGATAAGCCTTGTTCAAAAAATTTATAGATCATGAAGCCCCTTTCTTGGTCCTACTCTCCTTTTATAAGCAAAGAAAGATGGAGGTAGAAGGTTCCATAAGAGGTTTGGCTACCTAAATTTAATGTTCATTATGCTTTAACTTACCATCCATATTAAATTTTGATGCATTAGTTCACACACAGATCAAGTTGGTAATTTCAAGTCCCAACCATCAGTAGTTAGAGTGTTGAACATTGATGGTTAGCATGTCAACCATCGATGGTCAGAGTGACCGTCAATGTCTAAGGTTCGAAGGGTGAAGGGTCAAAGCTCAAAATTTTAAGTTTGGTTAAGGTAGGTTAGAAGGTGAGTTGGTCAAAGAGTGTTTCAACTTAGATTTTGTAGTCAAAAGGGTGTAAATGGTAGGTTGGGCATCCAAGGGTATTTCAACATTTAAAACCATTATGTGTAGTTTTCTAGTGTATAAAACATGAGAGGGGGAATTTTATGAGTTCTTATGGCTTCCTAAAACATAACAACTCATATAGTTGAGTTACATCAATGGCTGCAAGTTTGACTAAGATGGAGACATCAAACAATATCATGCCTGATTCTATTTTGGACCCCATATCCACCATCCAATATTTCACTAGGTCTTGTGCATTGCTTGAGTTGTGATGGTTGTATTATTTGAGCTGGTAGGTGTGTGTGAAAGCTGCCTAGCTTTCCCCTACCAAAACCTCCTTAGGTAACTGCATCTCCTAGTAGGACATTTTTTTATGAATCTCAAGATTAACCTTGATGATGCTAACTCCATATATTAGTTGTGATTTCTTCTTTGTTATAGCCAATTCTTCTATCATCTATGCCCTTGTGGCATCCTTCTATGCTTAAAATGGGCCAAAACTCATGTGTTTTTTCCCTATTCGAAATTGGCTAGTGTTGAAACATGGTCTTTTTAGCTTGCCAAAACCTTCATTTTTTGTTGGTGCTTCTCATAGTCATGAGGTCTACAACTATGTCTTTGGATCTCAAGCTTTAATTACCATTAATGGTGGCCTCGACATCACTCCAATTTTCTTCTACCTTATTCCTACATAATTTTTTCCCCACATTTTTCTATGTCAATATCAAAGTGAATGCAATTCCTCTCTTTATTTAGTCATTCACTGTTGGCATCTAGGGTGCTCAAGGGTTCACTCTAGTAGTAGTTGTTTGTTTTGGCTCTGGTTCATTGGTCTACCTTCTAGGAGAAAATTATCTCAAGTTTTGTAACCTAAACCAGTCAGCCATTTGTTGTTTTATACCTTTAATTTAGCTACCTTATTTATTATAGTTGATTAATGGCATGGTAACATATAGAGTTTTTGGAATGCACAAAATACCATGAAATACATGAAAATGCATTGCCACCTATGCATTTAATGCATATCTTTTGTGCCTCCACCATCACCTTAATAACTCCTCCTAACAGTATTTTTGGTGAAGTGACATGTAGTTCAAATATTCAATTCCCACCTTACTTTGGGTGGATGCTAATGTGTCTTGATGATCTTTCTCTTAAACTTTATTGACTTGTCATGCCCTTCACCTTCCTTATAGTAACCTGGGTGTAGTGCCTCACATGCATGCGATTCAACCTCCACAATTCTATCTTATTTTCTTTTTTCCCTTTTATTTCAAGTGTGCTTTCTTGTCTTGGTAAATTTATATGCATTTTCATCTCTTTGCCTTGGCCTATCCTACCCCATATAAATCCCTTGTACCGGCCCTCTAGCACTTCACTCTCCTTTTATATCTTGTACACGATCATGTTGTGCATCTTCACTATACTTCTTGTGCACTTTAACCCTATGCAACTTTCTTTCATCATCTATGCATGATCACCCTTTATGCCTCTCTTTCTCCTTTGGCGCTCATATGTTCAAAATTTGGTGAATTCCATGCACCCAAAAATTTAGGTGTTTGGCCTTAAGTGCTTTGGAAAGATTCATGCTAGATCACCTAATTCAAGTTATGGGTAGAAGTTCCAAAATATTTCTCTTGTATGCCTAAAAAAATTGCTTATTCCCTCTAAAAAAATAACAATTAAAAAATACAAATGTTTAGCTTGAGCCAAATGTTAGTCAGGTTAGTACATCACAACCAAATTTTGATTAGGAAGTCAGTGTTTGATGGTGAAAGTGTTATCTTATTGCCTATATGAATTCAATCTATTGCCATTGAAATGCCTAGAAAGCATTTCAACTGACAACATGTGCAACTTACATGTACTTATCTCCAATATGTGGTGGATGACATATAGACCCATCCACCTTATTTTCAGCTTGACTGGATGCCTTAGATACTTAGAGTCATAGAGAAATATCAATGTTCCTTCAATGAGTACTTTGTGTTTAATATGCCCGTCATGCCATAATTTTTGGTACACCTTCTCGATCTATTGGCTCCATATTTTTTAGGTGAGCACCTCATCCAACTACTCCAAGTCCTCCCTCTTTGCACTTAATGAAGCTTGGTCATCTAGATGACCAATTTGTGCAATGCATAATGATGGTACCAAAAACTCCATTAGTATAATTGCCTCAAAGACAAACACTAGTTGGAATGGTGTAGTTTTGTTTAGGTGATTATATGTTGTGCAGTATTATAATAATACAACTGACACTCAATCATCCTAATCATTACAATTATTATTGCATATTTTTGTGAGGTACGTTCTTATAATTTTATTAAATGCCTCAACTATGCCATTTAATTGGGGATGATATGGGGTGGTCTTGTGTTACACCACCATGTACTCAGCTAGAAGGTTTTTTATAGTTTCAGTGAGGAAGTATGTCCCTCTATCATTAGTTAAACTGAGTGGGAACCCATAGTATATTATTATGTTTTCCCATATAAATCATGTAAAAGTAGTGGTAGTGTAGTTTTTAGTAGGCACTACCTTAGACAACTTGGTGAAATAGTCAATCATTGATAGAATATACCTTGCATCTATACGCCTTGCTATAAGAGCAATTGGCCCAATGAAATCAATGGCTCATTTATCCAATGGTGCCTAGGAAAGAATGGGGATGAGAGTCATCTCCTCCCAATGGTTGGGCTTCCCTATGCATTGGCATATGTCACATGCCTTGGTTTAATCCTTTGCATCTTGGAATAGGTTTGGCCACCACGATCCTGATTGTAGAAATTTATATGTCATTACATGTCTAGTTTAATGGCTTCTTATGATCCCTTCATGCACCTCATATAGTATGAAGTCTCTTTCATTTTCCAAAACACATCGACACATGAATTCATCTTGACTTAATTTGTATAGCTCCCCACTAATGATATAAAAGGGGGAACACAAATGATGAGCTACTTATTCTCTTTGATGGTCATGGTCTGGGGTGTAAACCCATATGTTATAAATGTGGCTATCTCTATTCAGTATTTAGAATTGCATTAGACTCTATAGAGTTTCACATTAGCATGTCATTTGTAATGGGTGTTGTCACATCACTAGAGTCAATGCAAGATAAATGGTCTAGTCCCAAGTTTTTCTTCCCAGGTTTCACCACAATTGAGAACTATAATTATTGAAACAAAACTATCCATATACAAATATTCCCATAGAGAATGGGCTTATTCACAAGGTACTTAAGTTCCTCATGATCACTAAAAAAGATGAATGGGGTCACTAGTAAATATTGCCTAAATTTTTAGAGGGTGTAGACCATAGCCAACAACTTACATATGGTAGTTGTGTAATTTTAATCTATAGAGGTAAATATGTGATTTGTGAAGGAGATATGATGATCCATATTTCCTTCACTGGGATGCATCATAATGGTGCCAATTATATATTCAAATGCATTGACATGAATACAGAATGGGGTCATCCAATTGGGAAACTGAATAATAGGTGTGCTAGCCAACTTGATCGTCATTATTTAAAAGGCATCCTCTTGTGTTGTGCCCCAGTAGAATGGGCCATCCTTGTGAAATAACTCTTCTAGTAGTGATATGATCATTGCATGCCTCCTTATAAACTTTTTATAGTATCCATAGTGGCCAAGAAAGGTGTGAACATCTCTCTGTGTGGAAGGAGTCTAGAGATGAATGATAATGGTAATCTTCATGAGATTAATAAGTAGACCATGTTTACAGATGATATGCTTGAGTAATGTACCAAAAGGTGTCATGAATATTCACTTCTTAAGGTTAAACTATATTTGTAGCTATCATCAACTCTCAAATATAATCCATAATGCTATCTCATGAGCCCATATACAATCCAATCATCAAGGTACACCTAGAGTAACTTATGGATAAAATCATTAAATACGATGATGACCACTCTGGAGAATATGGTTGGCATATTCTTGAGCCCAAAGGGTATCATGTTATATGTGAAACAACCCCATTTTATCACAAAGGTCATCTTAGAACTGTCCTCCTTTTCAGTTTGGACTTGATGGTATCCATAGAAACCATCAATGAAAGTATAGATTTTGTAACCTATGACTCCATCTAGGACTTCATCAGTGAATAGATTTGGGAAGGGGTCAGTGACATAGGTGTAATTTCCCAATTGGTAATCCACTAAAATGTGGATGCATCCATCATTTTTAATGCTAATAATCATAGGGATCACCTATTCTGACTCATGCACTGGGTAGATCACTCTTGTAGCCAACATACTATTAATCTCTATTTTAATGTTGTCATGGATATTAGGGTTCATTCTATATGGGTGATTTTTGATAGGTCATGCGTTATCCACCAGCTTTATGTTCATTTTTACAAGGGATGGGTGAGTACCTTTCATGTCTTGGTAATTATGTAGAAATAAATCTTGAAACTCCTTCAAGATTTTG
The DNA here is from genome assembly GCA_037957365.1 of Torreya grandis. Classification (NCBI taxonomy): domain Eukaryota; kingdom Viridiplantae; phylum Streptophyta; class Pinopsida; order Cupressales; family Taxaceae; genus Torreya; species Torreya grandis. The sequence continues at coordinate 128,712 of JARHVA010000379.1, forward strand.
ATCATTCATGCCATCTCCATGTCAAACTAATATGTACCTAGAGTAGCCATATTTGGTTTTCCTTCCACACTGATATCAACCTAAGTGGTCTTGAGCAATGTGTAGTAGGGATAATTTCTCTCATGATATGTGTCCTCAACTTTCCTACTCCCATCATTTGTTTCAATGTGGATATGAGTAGGGTCTTCCCTGTCAAGGGCACTATCATCCATTTGGTGCACAAACTTCCTCTTTCTTGTCAAGGATGTCCAATTTCATGCCTTTTAGACATATGTATCTTCATCACTTGAGTCATTATTGAGTTTCTACTCATCGAATAAAGTTATGAATGATAATCCTTTCTCCTTGAACATGTTTTGTAGGCACTCCTCTAAGATTGCAATGTCCTCAAACACTATCCTTTGAATGACTTGAAATAAATTGATCAATTCTAGGTTATGTGAGGAAAATAAGGTGTACACAAACTTCACCTTCAAGGCATCCTAGCTAGCTATCTCATGGAGTGTTTCATTAACCACATACCAAGCCCAGACCCACATCTTTAAGGTTCTATAGAAGGTGTGCACCCATAGTTTCCTTAGGGCATTTGTGCCACACTCAATCCATGTTTCTTTGTATAAGTGCACATGTACTATAGGTTTAGAATCACTAGATTATGTGAATATTTTTATAACTTCATTACTTTTCCTAAATCTAGTGCATATTTTTTCTTTTACATCTTGCCAAGTTGGAAAGATAGGATTTTACGCTACCTACCAATGAGTGGTAGTGCTTCTCAAAGAATACACCAGTGTGCCTAATCTATCTTTCTCCTTTGGGATGCATGAATCTATGTCATGGACATACTCTTCTATAGGGTTGCTCCACTCATATCGTGGGAATTCCATAAGTTTACCTTTTCTTAAGCAAAACACCCTATTTCCCTTCTTTCTATTGCAAGGGACCCCTTTTCATTAAGTACAATCGATTTGGACCTAGCCAATCCTCATAGGTTTTGGCACCTTGGTGTTCACTATGTGGTACTTATGACTAGTGGTTTTGTAAGCTTATTTTATCCATTAGTCACAAGCTATGTCAGTAGTGTTCAAGGCTGACTATCCATCATCCCAAGAAATCACTCCTTAGTCTTTTGGGTTGATAGTCATAGGTCCTTGTGCCTTGATGTTGTAGATATGGTTGATCTCATTCTCAAAATCAGCACTTTCTACATAAGGAGGTCTTTGGTCATTTGAGAGGGGGATCATGACCCTCTCCTTACCATTTTCAAAATTAATATAACACTTCTTAAAGTGTATTTTAGCATTATTTTCATAATACCATGTCCTTCCCAAGAGTGTTAGCTAATTATCTTGCTTAGCTAGCTCGATCACTTCAGATTTATCATAGAAATCTATGCCCATAATATCTACAATGTTGCCTCTTATAATTCCATTTGGTTCTATCCTAGATTTGTTGTCCAAGAAAATCACATGAAGGGAAGGCCTCAAGGCTAGCCTACCCATATTTTTCCCTATGTTCCTTATCAGGATATTGAATTTAGTGTATGTGTCCATAAGGACCTTGCATACAGACTATCCATCAATGGTGACATTCACTAGGATCTCTTGATCATACACTATGTTTTTTGTATGCCTAATCTCTCATGTCATTTCCATGCATGGCACAATAATTTAAGCTATGTGGGGAATGATAATTTTAACTTGATTTAGACTAGCATGTTCTAAAGAAAATTCTTCAATAGGGTCAGCATCACTTCTATTTGTATGAGGTATAATATCTCCCTTAACTCTTGTACCTCAACCTCCTAGTTATCTTGCTTGAAATAGGTGGCAATAGCTTGTGCCTCTAGATCTCGTGCTAGTTGGAGTTCTCCTTTTAGGTTTTGAATGATGCTCATGGCATATTGAAAGACATCCTTTTGGTGCAATGGGTCAAGATAAGATGTAGCTTTGGGTTCTAACCACATGATGTACTCAATGTGACTCAATTCCCCATATTTTAGGCATAACTCTCATACTGACATAATTGGTGGTTGAGTGGTAAATCCACTATGAGTAGTTTTTTGCACTTTGATTTGCTCTATATGGGTCGGTTGTACCTTTGGAGTCCATTTCTCTACTTTTGGCTCACATCAAATCATTAATGTACCTTTGTCTACATTGGGCCAGCCTTGTGTCAACAATATATATAAGTCATGGCATTCCTTGACCGAATATGGTCCTCAACAATACCCTCACATTCGATGTTTTAGGCAGTCATGCTGATAGTTCTCGATCAAGCCATACTTGTAACATGATCATGGTGGTAATATTTCTCCACCACATCCTCCACCTATCCCTCTAAAACCTCTTTGCAACTCATAGCTGACATTCTATTTGTTGAGTTATGGAGCTAAAAGCTTCACTAATGAGCTAATGTGGAGGTTGTTGGGCTTACACAGTAACTGGAATTGGTCAGAACCAACTGACATTAGTTAGAAGTCAACCGGCATCGATCAGAAGCAACTAACATCGGTTATCTGTAGACTGACACTGACTTCTGTGCGTTTCTAGACGTTTCCAGATTTTTTATTTTTAGGAGAACAATTAGTTTGCATGTAAAGACTAAAATTAGTCTTGAGTCTATTTTTCTAATTATTGTTTGCTTTCAATTCTATTTAAGAGACCCATGGGGCAGTATTGTAATTGGATGACAACTCAGTAATTAAGCTGGTTGTAATTGATTGAGAGAGAGAGAGAGAGAGAGAGAGAGAGAGAGAGAGAGAGAGAGAGAGAGAGAGAGAGAGAGAGAGAGAGAGAGAGAGAGAGAGAGAGAGAGAGAGAGAACTCTTGAGGGAGAATTACTGTATATCTTCAAGGTGTGAGGAGAGAGAAATTTCTTCATTGTATTTCCTTCTAGAAGAGTTTAATATAGATTGGTTGTCTCTTATATCTCCTATTATTTGTTGTTTCTGATTTCTAGTTACTTATTACTTCTGGTTTCAATTTTATGTTTAGTTGATTATACAAAAATAATCAATTGTACTCTAAGATCTTAACAACTGGTATCAGAGTTCTAAACACTAACAACTAGTATCATAGCTTTAAACACTAACAACTGGTATCAGAGCATGTTAGTGTTTGTTGATTATAGAATTCACTCACAGAGGTTTCTGATTGAGTGGGAGTAAAGCAATGGAAGAAGAAAGTAAACTAAGAATGGAGAAATTCAATAGAAATAATTATCAATTATGGAGGATGTAGATTGTAGATTATCTGTATCAGAAAGATCTGTATTTACCGTTGGGTGGGGTTTTAAGGAAGCCCACAGATATGGAAGATGAAGAATGGAATGTTCTTGATAGAAAGGCTTTTAGATCTATAAGGTTGAGCCTGGCAACTTTTGTGTTTTCTAACTTATCACAGGCAAAGACAACTATAGAGTTAATGGATACTTTGGCAAATTTATATGAAAAACCTTCAGCTTCAAATAAAGTATATCTTATGAAGCAATTATTTAATTTGCAAATGCAGGAAGGTGGATCTATAACTAGTCATCTTAATGATTTCCATACAATAGTAAATCAGTTAAATTTAGTCAAAATAGTTTTTGATGATGAACTTAAGGCTCTCTTAATCTTATGCTCTTTACCTAAAAGTTGCCATAGTTTGGTAATGGAAGTTAGTAATACTGCATCTGCTTCAAATATCTTGAAAGTTGATGATATTGTTAGTGTAATCTTGAATGAAAAAATTCACAGAAAAAGCACAGGGAAAACATCAAGTAATGCTTTAAGTGTTGAAAGCAGGGGAAGGCAAAGAGAGAAGGGCAAGCAAGGGAAATCAAGGTCAAAGATGGGAAGTGGATCCAAATCCAAAAATGGAAAAATAACCTACTGAAATTGTGGAAAGAAAGGGCATGGAAAGAAAGATTGTTGGTTGAAGGATAACAAAGAAAATCAGCATGAAGGTAATAAAGAAGCAAAAGTTGCAGGTATTATTGCACAGGATGCTCTTATATTTTCTTTAGATAATAAAGTAGAATCATGGGTTTTAGATTCTGGTGCCTCTTTCCATGTAACCTCAAATAGAGAATTTTTCAATGATTATGCCCATGGAGATTTTGAAAAAGTTTATTTAGTGGATGATGAGCCTTGTAAAATTGTTAGCAAAGGAAAAGTGCAGCTGAAATTACAGAATGGAAACACATGGGTGTTGAAAGATGTCATGCATGTACCTATCCTAAAGAGGAATCTAATTTTTGTAGGAAAGTTGGGTGATGAGGGTTGCATAATAACTCTTACAGCTAAATCTTGGAAAGTTTCCAAGGGTGCACTTGTATTAGCAAAAGGTAAGTGAGTAAGTACATTTTATCTATCTACTTGTATTACTGATTATTCTCCTTCTATTTTATCTACTTCAAATGTAGATGCAAAGTTGTGGCGTTGTAGGCTTGGTCACATGAGTGAGAAGGGAATAAATTTTCTTAAGTCAAAAGGTAAGCTTTCAGATTTGAAAAGCATAGATCTATATTTCTGTGAGCATTGTATTTTTGGGAAATAGAAGAAAGTAAGGTTTCTCAAAATTGGGTCAACAAAGAAGAAGCACAAGTTGGAGCTTATTCACACAGATGTGTGGGGACCAGCTCAGGTAGCTTCTATTGGAGGATCACAGTATTATGTTTCTTTCATTGATGATGCTACAAAAAAGGTACGGGTTTATTGCATAAAGAGAAAATATGATATTTTTGACACATTTAAGAAATGGAAAGCTTTGGTTGAGAATGAAATAGATTTGAGATTGAAGTGCCTTAGATCTGACATTGGTGATGAGTACTGCATCAATAAATTCAACAGTTACTATTCTATGAGTGGAATATGTAGGGAAAGGATGGTTTCAAGGACACCTCAGCAAAATGGAGTTGTTGAAAGGATGAATAGAACAATAATGGAGGGTGCAAGGAGTATGAGGTTGCATGTTAGTTTGCTCGTATAGTTTTGGGTAGAAGCTGTAGATACTATGGTTTACCTGATTAATAGGGGACCTTCTACTGCACTGGATGGTGGAATTCCAGAAGAGGTTTGGATAGGTAAAAAGGTAGATCTTTTATTTCTCAGAGTTTTTGGTTCTGAAGCTTTTGTGCACACTGATAAAGAAAATAAAAAGAAGCTAGATGCTAAATCTATGTGGTGCACTTTCATTGGTTATGGTTTTAGAGATTTCAGATTCTGGTTGTAGAATTTAGAAACTAACAAAATTATTAGAATCCATGATGTAGTTTTCAATGAGAAGGTGATGTATAGTGATCAACTCAAGAGGCTAAATAATTTTGAGCAGGGCAATCTTGATTTGGAAGAGGTTATGATCCAAAATGAGCTCGTGGGTAAAAATCATCACTGATAGAAAAACACAGAAACTGACATCAGTCAGGTGGAAATTGACATCGGTCAGGTGGAGACCAACATCGGTCAGGTGGAATTGACATCGGTCAGGAGCAGACTGACATCGATCAGAAATGAATGGGATCAGTCACTGTCAGAAGAAAATTTGGACAGATAGCAAGCTATAAATGAGTCTCAAACACCCATAAGGAGGTCTGAAAGTTTTGATGAGGCAATGCAGGTAGAATCTAGGAAACAATGAGAGCATGGCATGAATGAGGAAATTGATTACTTGGAAGAGAACCATATGTGGGATTTGGTTGAGTTACCAATTAGAAAGAAAGCACTAAAAAACAAATGGGTATATAGGTTAAAGGAAGGAGAGAATGGACAAATGAAACATAAGGCCAGGTTGGTAGTAAAGGGATTTGCCCAGAAACTAGGTATTAATTTTGGTGAAATTTTTTCTCCTGTAGTAAAGACGACTTCTATTCGGACTGTATTGTCTTTAGTTGCTATTGAGGATTTGCATCGTGAGCAGCTTGATGTTAAGACAAAATTTCTTCATGGAGATTTGGATGAAGAGATATATATGGATCAGTCGGAAGGTTTTGAGGTCAAAGGTAAGGAGAAACTTGTGTGCAAGTTGAAGAAAAGCTTATATGGTCTTAAGCAAGCTCCAAGACAATGGTATTTGAGGTTTGACAAGTTTATGACAGAGCATGGCTTTAGTAAATGTCAATCTGGCCATTGTGTTTATTTTAACAGATTGGATAATGGTAGTTATATTATCTTGTTATTGTATGTAGATGATATGCTTGTTGCAGGTTCACACATGCAATAAATTATTGAGCTTAAGGTAAAATTAGCTCACACATTTTCCATGAAGGATTTAGGAGTAGCAAAAAAAATCCTTGGCATGAGTATTAAGAGAGATAGTAAAAATCACAATTTGATTTTGTCTCAAGAATATTATGTGAATAAGGTGTTGGAGAGGTTCAATATGCAGGATGCAAAACCGGTAAGCACACCTATGGCTGGACACTTCATGTTCAGCAAAGAACAGTGTCCTAAATCACATGATGAGGTTGATTACATGAGTAGAGTTCCATATGTTTCAGTAGTTGGGAGCTTGATGTATGCAATGGTATGTACTAGACTAGATATTGCCCAAGTAGTGGGAGTTGTCAACAAGTTTATGGCCAATCCAGGAAAGGAACACTGGAAAGCAGTTCAGTGGATTCTCATATATCTTAGAGGGACCAGAAGTAGGCATTTATGCTATGGAGGGACAAACACTTCTCTACATGGGTATGTAGATTCAGATATGGTAGGTGACTTAGATGGTAGGAAAAGCACCACAGGATATGTGTTCACTATTGGTGGAAAGGCGGTTAGCTAGATTTCAAAGTTGTAGAAGGTTGTTGCCTTGTCTACTATAGAGGCAAAATACATTGCAGTCACAGAGGCTAGCAAGGAAATGATTTGGATGACTTGGTTCATGGAAGAGTTGGGAAAGGAGTAAGAGAGTTGTAGATTGTATAGTGATAGTCAAAGTGCAATTCATTTGGCAAAGAATTCAGCCTTTCATTCAAGAATCAAACATATAAAGCTTAGGTACCACTTCATTAGACAGGTATTGGAGGATGGACAGTTGAAGCTGGAAAAGATCCATACGGGTAAGAACCTTGATGATATGTTGACAAAGCCGGTAACAAAGGAGAAGTTGAATCTTCATTCAAATTTTGTTGGTCTTCAAGATTGAACTTGAAGAGGGAGAAACAAGCCAGAGATGTTTAGAGGATGTTGCTGTACAGGTACAGGTGCAGCTGTTTATCTCCAAGTGGGAGATTATTGAGTTATGGAGCTAAAAGCTTCACTAATGAGCTAATGTGGAGGTTGATAGGCTTACAAAGTAATTGATATCAGTCAGAACCAATTGACATTGGTTAGAAGTCGACCGGCATCAGTCATAAGCAACTGACATCGGTTAGGTGTTGGCCGACATCGGTCATCTTCAGACCGACACTGACTTCTGTGCGTTTCCAGACATTTCTAGATTTTCTATTTTTAGGAGAATAGTTAGTTTGCATGTAAAGACTAAAATTAGTCTTAAGTCTATTTTTTTAATTATTGTTTGCTTTCAATTCTATTTAAGAGACCCATGGGGCAATATTGTAATTGGACGACAACTCAGTAATTGAGTTGGTTGTAATTGATTGAGAGAGAGAGAACTCTTGAGGGAGAATTATTGTAAATCTTTGAGGTGTGAGGAGAGAGATATTTATTCATTGTATTTCCTTCTGGAAGAGTTTAATATAGATTGGTTGTCTCTTGTATCTCCTATTATTTGTTGTTTTTGATTTCTAGTTACTTATTACTTCTGGTTTCAATTTCGTGTTTAGTTGCTTATACAAAAAAAATCAATTGTACTCTAAGATCCTAACACTATTGGCCATATCCCTGATTTATTTGGTTTGCTTACCCTCTGACTATTGTAGTTTCTTGTTGTGCACCTCTTTCCATGTTTTCATACATCTCATCAATTACTTGGTAGTCAGCTACGACATAAGTGTATGCATCACACAACTTGAAATAGAGGGTTGTGTTAACCTAACTTGCACACTAATATAATGGGCAATTCTGAACATCATGTCCCTCATGGAAAACATCAAAATTTAGAAGTAATGTGTGCACATTCCTTTGAAGGCAATTATTTATGTTATGGCCTTCCATCTCACAGTTGGTGAACCACAATCTGATTTGAGCAACTTATGATGAACTAGCAGTCAAATTCAATAATTGGGAGGCCATGGACATAATTTATGCCTCCATGAAAGGGTTGATTCCTATGTCAATACTCCCAACTGCCTCATTTCAAAGTATGGCTTCTATTCCTTTACGGGGGTCCATGAATGTCTTCATAGATAACACTTTTCTAAATGGTACTATCAATCCTCTAATGAACCATTACCCTTGATGGAATGGGTGAATATCATAAATAATTTTGGAAATAATAGTTTTAAACCTAGCATCATACAAGTGCATGATTTTTGATATCCCTTGGCTAATTTTCTTGAGTGTGACAATACTCTACTATTCAAACTCAAGAATATCAAATTCCTTTAATAATGCCTCATTAATAATGTCATAATAAATCATGGCCTCGTTAGGATCAAATTTCCTATACCAGGTATGAGTGTGATCAAGAAGAGATGTCACAACTAAGTTACCTTGTACTCGAACTCGGTTATACCCTGAACTCACCATTGAAGCTCACATTTTAACGCGTGTTTTGTAGCATTTTCCACATCATGATACTTGACAAGTGTATTTCCATATTGTAGTATATTTGCTATGGGGGCACTAACATTTGAGGTGTTTTCCCCTTGTACTTATCCTAGTGGTGGTCCTCTAATGCATGTGGTTAATGGGTTGGGCATCAACCTTGTGGTTGTTATTTACATTGTTGAAGTCAACAACATGGTGCTATTCACTTGTGTTGCTAGACCACTCCTTATGGGGTATTGCCTAGTCTACATAGCTAATATTTACTAAACTATAATTCTTGAACTTACATTCTATGTTTTTGAAATAACACCTAAAGGCCTAAATGTACCTTCACTTAACTCCTCATAAGGGAAAACTTGTTCAATCAAACAATTATAATCTAATTCTATAAACCAATTAAAGTCAATATTGATAATAGGGTCAGTTATCACTCTTTTTTATTCTTGAGGGGGATCTAATGCTTGATCTTATATCATAGGTTTTAAAGGGGTAGGTGCTTCTATAGCATTTTCAATGGTCAAATTCAATAAGAACTATGAGCATTATGTACCCATCAATTGAAGAGCTCAGTCTATGGCTTCAGTGTTTCTCTATTCTTAGCATTGTTATAATTCAAGAGATATTTCCCCATGCTCTTATTGCTCACTATGAGTTCTCTCAGCACTTCTAGGTTCTAGATATTCTATCAGCCTGCACCTTCTCTTGTTATAAGTCTATCGCCTGAGCTCTTGGGTTTTAATCTGTTTATCCCCTTCCATTATGTTTCACCTATGCATCCCCTTCTTCCCTATTATGTTGCTCACATGTGAAATGATTATAGCCTTCCATTATTATATTTTCAAAGCCGTAATACACCATCAGTTTATTAATCTTAGTGTTGAGTTCTTTCACAAACTTACTCCTTAGATCATGTAAGATTTGATACTCAGCTTCTTCAATGTATGAGTATGTTGATACTATGAACTCAAGCACATATTTATTCAATGCTCTTTTCCACCATTTGTCTATAGTTATATCCAAGTGGGATCAAGGTTCTCAAGATTTTGTAAGCACTCTTTCATCCACTCAAGGAATTATCTATAAATTTGTCTTTTGTGGGTTGCATAAGCATCTCACCATCAATACACATGCTTAGGTAGTTCATAAAATAAAACCTCATACAGAGCATCATATAGGTTGTTTCACACCCACTTCCTTGGATTTTATTCTTTATAGTATGGATGTGTCAAAGTAAATTTGTTTTCCACCTGTTCTAACTAGTGCTCAATGTTCTCAAGGGAGAGTCAAATAATTGTTCTTTTATACCATTACAACAAAAAAATTCAATATGGGTCCTGACAATGGAACCAAAATGTTATATAAAAGCTGGTTATTCACTTCATCAAGTACTTATATGGCTATCCAAATCAGTTCTAAACTAGTTACAACTAGGCAAAATCATATAATAAACCTATGGCACTCAAAATTTGTCAGTCAACTGCACTGACATCAATTCACATAAGGCCCAAGACTTATGTGCTCACCTGAAGCATAGTAGATAAATAATCGAGGACCACAATGGGCTAGTCATGCCATGGTACAACTCATTCTTCAAGGGGTCTGGTGTTTTGTAACAATAACATTTATGATTTCATCGGTGTGAGTTGTTTCTAGGCTAGGATGAAGGTCTATAGGCATAAATCCTATTTAGGAAGCTACTTTTAGACATAGGGGCATAAGATTATATTGGGTTGCTCTTTGGTCTTATGGACACAAGCCTATTTTTTATCATGCTTAGCATCCTTCAGGTGTTTGGGGGTTTAATAGAATATCGTATATCAAGGGTTCATGTTGGGCTAGCACTTTAGCACAAGTATCATGGATTGGCATGGGATCATTCTTACACTAAGAGTATTTTCACATAATATGCTAAAATCATCCTAAATTGTAGATATTTCATTAAAGTTTTGGATCAAAAGCTTGATGGAACTTAGTATTCATAAATTAGAGTTAACCATTACAACTATCATGAACATTACGTAATTAAACCATATTCAAAAAACATAACTAAAACCACCTAAACTAGAACAAAACTTGAATAAGGCATGCCATTCTTCATTAACATAGTTCAAATACAAAAACTATATATCAATACAAAAAGATAAAATTTACATTTTAAGGCTATTAAAGGCCCAGAGGCTCACATGCGAGTCTTTATTGAAATTGTTCTTCATAAACCTGCACTTATTGAAAATCACATAGAGTTTTTATTTTCTTAACTATTATAATACCATTCTCAAATGTTTTAAGTGTTTTTATTTAGTCTTACTAAATATTAAAATATCATGAAAATAAACCACCACAAACTTAACAGTGTATTCTCATAGTACTATGTTCATCACCCTCATAAATGTGTTGAATGCATTAGATAACCCTAATGGCATCACCATCCATTCATATAAAACATCTCTGGTCTTGAATGTTGTTTTCCATTCATCTCTTTCATGAATCTAAATCTAATAGTATCCACTCCTTAAATGAATCTTGGTAAATATTTTTTTCCTGCTAGAATATCCATTATATCATCTAAATAAGGTATAGAAAATCTATACTTGATTGTAATTTTATTGATTGTTCTAATATACACACACATCCTCCACCCTCCTTATTTATTTAGAGTTATAAATGTTGGTGTTTCACATGGAATCATGCTTTCCCTTACCATACCTTTCTTTATTTGTTTAGTAACATACTTATTTAATTTTACATGTTTTTTTGGACTCATCCTATAAGATTCTTGATGAGGTATATTTGATCCTAGAATCACATCAATATGATGTTGAATATCTCTCTTTGGTGGCAAACTATCTAGTAACTCATCAAGCATAACATTTGCATATTGTTTCAACACTATTTCTACTTTTACTAGTACTTAAACCACTTTTGTGTCTTCTTTTTTCACTACTAATACATAACATCAACCTATCATCTTCATGTTTTTGAGAAATTATTTTGTATTCAACATGCTCTCAACCTACTATTCTTCTGTAATATATAACAAAACTACCTCCACTTAGAGACTACATATGTTGTTTGATCTATCATGAATTCCTTTTATATCAAACTACCATAGCCTTCCAAATAGCACATTGCATGCAACCATTAGTATAATATCACAACATATTTCATCCTTTTAAGTTTCACTTATAGAAACTTGATTAATCACCTTTTATCTAGTTTAACTTCATTCCCTTTCTTAAACCACAAACTTTGATAATAATTAGAATGGTTTTCACAATGCAAATATAGTTTCTCAATCATGTCCTCATAATATTTATTTTGAACATGTTCTTTCCTCAGAGAAATCATTGATCTTCTGAGCATGACATTTTCTCCAATATCTACTTCTGTGATTTCATTATTTTGATCTTTTGTTTCATATTCAATTAAATTCACTTTTGGGTATCAATCATCTTGCCTTTTTTCTTGATCTTGGTAGTGTGGAAACTCAAAATCTCTATGGCCTTCTTCTCCACATTTGTAATAAACATAAAACATGCATTGATTTGGAAACCATTCTCTATCACAACCATAACTTCGTCATCTCTAAAATCCTCTTCCTCTTTGTTGGTATTAAAACCCTTGTCTATTATCTTGTTATCTTTATAGACCACATGATGATTCTCCTCTAGTGGTATTAAAGCCACCTCTATTTGTATTAAATGCACCTCATCCCCTTATGTGAAGGGATTGTCATATTCTTGGCCCAATATATGTTCTTATAAAATTCTATCTATTTTGTTTTTAATCTACCTTAAAAGCAAATTGATAAGCTTCTTCCATCTAAAGTATTATATGCATGCTTAATTAATATTGAATAGAAAAATTAAAAACTTTTACATACCTTGCATCCATCTTCTCTTTTGTTTTGTCATGATCCACTCATATGGAAATATTTTAAAACTCATATGTATACTCTTGTATATTGTGATCCTTTTACTTCAAATTTTGGAATGTTATGTATAGGGTTTATGCATAATGTATAGGAAGAAATTTTTCCATCAGCTTATTCTCCATATTTTCCCATGATTCAATCTTATATTTACATTTTTATATCTTTCTTTCTATAGGTTATCCCACCAAATAATTGCATGACCCCTCAATTTTGTGCATGCAAACTTTACCTAATTGTCTTCTCTCATAGTTCTCAATTCAAAAAAATTGTCCACGTTATTCATCTAATCTATCAATTCCTCTAGTTTTAAAATTCCTCCATATTCTGGAACATCAACCTTGATTCCTTTATTCCTTCCTTCTAAATCTCTAACCATCCCCTCTTTCATTGATGGTGATTATTCCTATTGATTCTCTTGTGAAATTTCCTCTTCATGATCTATGTCATCTTTGACATAATCTTCTACTCTCTTTTGTCTTTGATTTTCAATGATCTCAGTTAATTTTTGTACCTACCTCTGCAATACTTGCATAGTCTAGTTCATCTGAGTGATTCCTCCTCATCCTTTAACCATCTCTTACACCTCCAATATTTTAACTTGTTTTGATACCAAATAATGAACCCAAATACTATCAAGATAATAAAATCTCCAATAAGCAAACCTTCTAAAACAATAACTTGTATTGATTTGTATTTAATGATTCAAATAATTAAAAATCATGCATAAATAAGCCTCAACTCAGAATTGAAGTTGACATGCAAAATTTGAAACTCTAAAAATAAATAAAACTTGTCCTGTTATTTTTAACAGTTGTTATTTTTAGGATGTTTCACATGCAATCACACACAACTCTAAAAATCTAAAAAAATAAACTAAATAGTAAAATTAAGCTATTATATGAATTTCAATTGAAGTTCAAGTCTGATTATAAAAATAGACAATTTTTGAATTTAGAAAACCCTGAAAATAATATTAAACTACAATTTTGGATCCTTATATGGTCATGTATGGCCTCTAAAAAATATATAAAACATCCCATAATGGGAAGGGTAGGTTATGGTTGTATTAAAATTTTCATGAAAATCATTTTGGAATGAATATAGGCTTAAACAGATCTCCAGATCAAAGTTATAGCCTCCAAAATTTTGGCATCTTTTTTGGCATCAACATTCATAGATGAATGGGTTCTTGAAGGCATGGTTGGTGACATGACAGATCACATTGACCCTGAGTATGCTGAGAAAGTTTTCATTGTCCCTTGCCTACCATAGACTAATTAGTAAGAGATCTAGCAGATGTGCATGGGAGAACCAAAATAGAATGGGCTAGAACTAAAATGTGGTTTGATAGAAAGTTGGATGAAGTAACTGGAGTAAATTGTTCCAAGATATCTAAATATTCATATCCTTCAAATAAATTCCTAACACAACCTCTAAGGAAGCGTAATGCTATTGAGATGACTAGAGCACCTAGCTCTTCAAGATCTGAGGATGGTTATGATGAATACCCCAAGAAAGGAAAGAAACTAAGTAAAACCTATGAGGAAAGTCCTATTGTTGATAGGAAGAATATATCAAAGAAAATTGTGATGCTAAAGTATTATTATGTTGCTTCTTGGTGCCTTATTTATTCTCATTCCTAATAAAACAAAACAATACCTTGCTTTTACTCTAGTGGTACCCTAGCAAGTACTTGCTAAGGAAGCTGAGATGATACTTCATTCATCCCATTTAGTATCTCCTAGTGTTCCTCCCATTTCAGATGCAACCCCCCTTCCCCGAAGTAACCTACACCCTCTCCCATTGCATCTCAAATGACCACTTTAAGTGATATGTCATTCTAAAGGATGAAACCAATGATTAACCAAAGAAAGAGGGTGGTGGAATTATATCTTCCTAATTTTACATATCCTTTGATCCTTTTCAAAAGGATAAAACCACATCTAGATTGGTCTTTGATCCTTCTATCACTTGATTTATTGAAATTGATGAACCTATTGTGAAGAAGGAAGTTGGAGAGATAAATGTGAGTGAATATACTCTTTAGAGGATAACACTCAAAGAGACAACAAGGGAGGGTGATATTCACAACATTCATGAGACCATTGAAAGACAAATCAAAAGGCTAGAGTAAGATAAGGTAACCCAAGTGCAACTCTGGGAATGAATAAAGTAGTTATTACAAGATCTTTACATTTAAGTTTAAGACTGGTTATCATTAGAGTAATTTTTTTCTTACCCACGGAAACATGGACAAGGACTTGAAGTTTTCTATAGCTTTTTGTAAGTCTAAGACATTGCTCACTCCCATGGTGTTCATGACCAAAGCAATGTCATATCTGCTCTTCAATAAAAAAATTATTTAAAAATACATTTCTTGTAAATCATATATTTTTTAAATAATATTATGTGTAATAAAAATCTAAATCATAAACAAGAATCTAATATGACTTGATGGGCTTCATAAATTTCATTGAAATTGGTAGTAGTAACTGTGTTTACTATAATATGCAGTGTTTCCTAGAGATGTTCTCTTACAGACTACTCAGTTATTCCTAGGTTATGGACTGATGTGTTACCAACTAATAGAACAACATTTTATAGTAGGAAACCCTGAACCCACACTATGCAATACTACACTCTTAAGACTTTCATCAGCTCATTATCAATAGTCTTACGTTTGAATATATTGTCACTTGTTTTGAACATATTCTTATGAATAATTAACACTAATAATTTAATTTGTAGACATTCTATTCTATACAATTTGAAACCATAGCGCTCTTTGTCGAAACCCTACCCATCTTATCCCGTTTCATGTTTCAACTGTGTCAAACACAAAATGTGATGAGAGCCATTATCTTTTGGCCATTTCAAATATATTATTTCTTTTATCTTTTATGTTTTTTTCAATATTTAAATTTAAATATATATATATATATTATTTTCACTATTTTAATTTTAAAATATTTTAGTTTAATTGGTTATGATAATGACTTGTAATATTATCTAATAAATTTTAAAAAATAATATTTAAAGAGTGAGCCTCCCTCTATAATGTCATTCAATAATTTTTAAAGATATTTAATACGTAAAGAGTCAATTTCCATTTGTATATGATTTTAATAGAATGAAATTTCTAATAATAATAATTTAGTTTAATTATATCCTGATTCAAAATTAAGTGTATATATATTTAGATTGTTGTAATCAATTATAAATACACACAAAGATCTTAAATTATTATGATCAACTAAAAAAGTATTATATGCCTATTTTTAGATTATTGTAATTACCATATACATAATTTTAATATAAAAGTAGATATATAATAGTTTATTCCTTAATGTACACTTCTGAAGATATATTATAGTGTTTCCAAATGGAGAGCATTTTGGATTTCATTGTCTACAATTACCTTCTTCACTTGAAGCTTGGTAGTGGAAAGTCCTAAGATTTGAATTGAGTTTGAGATCATGATATCATATGAAAGGCCTAGGATATACTCAATATAGTCCTAGGATTTAAGTTGAGTTTGAGATCTTGATACATAGTAGTTGAAAGGCTTAAGATTTTGGAAAAGCCTTATGAGATGAAGTTATTTTGACTTTCAATGTCTAGTACTAAGCTCAAGAGGGATTCAAGTGTTACTAAACTACTATTGAGTACTAACAAGACCACTCAATAGATTAATACTAGATACACTTACTAGTATTAGACCTATTGAGTATTGACATAAAGGGTTCTCAACCAATTAATGATAGACATAGATTATATATGCCTGAGCATTGACCTTGGGAATTTATGCACTTGAATCCCTCTCTCCATATGGTTTAGGAAGAGGGAGATACTGATATAAGATATTTTAATATGAGCCTAAGAAAACAAGGTTCAAAATCACTCCCCTCCACCCCAAATAGTAGTGGTAGTGGTAGTGTCTTATGTGAGTTTGGAATTCTATAAGAGGAGTGTGATTTATGTGAGTCTAAAATAAAGTAGTCAATTCATGCATGCATGAGATTAGAATTGAAGCATGCATGGATTGACACATCCATCAGATATTTGTTTAGAGTAAACGACATATTTTTAAGATGACTCTAGAATGGTGTTTCAATTCCTTATGTTCTAAATGTAGTGTACTAGGGTGATTATCCACATTCATGTATAGTATGAGTGACTATATCATGACTTCAGGTAAATGTTATGTATGGGTGATCACATACCTATATGTAGTACTAGGTATGTATATGTCATGTATGAGTGATCATATGGTGACTACATGTTACTACATGGCACATGCTACAGGCTTGTCATTTATGCATACCAATTATCCCATTGATCGAAAATACCATAAATTATTTAGGAATTCATCTTGAATCCATTTTCAATCCTTTTTATAAAACACTATGAATAGCATGATTATGAGATGGGAGTGGCACCACCTATAATAACATGGTTATGAGATGAGAATTAAACCACCTATAATGGTGTTAAAATTAAAACCTAGATCATGAATAGGACATGGGAATCGTGTTCTAGGCAAGGCAGCCCTATATTATATTTATGGGAAGGGACGATCAGTTTCCAATTGTCAAATCACTAGTCCATTAATGATGTCATTTCCCAGTTGAATTGAGAGATCCATAACCAAACCATTGGTTCATTGAGTAGAAATAAATGGATGGCAGAGGTCATTTATTAATTAAAGGTCATGCACTTTACTAGATGGGCATTGATTGGCCTAATTACACACATATATAGAGAGAAATAGAGTATCTTGGAAATGAGGGCTGAAGAAGTGCATTGACATAATGGTTAGCAAGTAAATAAGAACATCTATAAAATGGAAACATTATCTTATGATATACCAGTCAATAGCAAACTAGGTAACAACATTAGTATGGCATGGGGACTGATGAGTGCATGATCATATGAAGAAACATGAATTCCAGAACCTACCCATCTATATTTTCACCTATATATATTGAGTTTAACAAATGAGGGAATGATAATTGGGTATATATGAGCTCATTATTTGGGTTAGTTATATTCTTTAGTGAGATTATTATTCATAGAATAATAACCCTTAGGTGCTACTCACTCTAACTCTATATCAATGGATGGTGTTACTAGAGTAACTCACTTCTATTTATCTCTCTCCCACCTCCTCTTTAGTGAAAGTAGATGTCTAGGTCTACACTAATGTTGGGGTATGGAAGTGAATAGGATGTTTATCCCATAACCCAATTCTTCCTTTGTCTTTGCTTTACTATATGATAAATGCCCCAACATTTAGATAGCCAAATGTGAAAAGAAAGAATTGAATGTGAAGTTGTAATATTTTCATTGAGGTTTGGACTTTTCAATTGAGATAGTTTGATGCATCTATGCATGTTCCATCCCATAATATTACATATATGTTGCATCCAGTTAGCATAGGCTCTATCTCTATCTCAACTAATCCACATCTGATCCCCTGTTTTATATATATATATATATATATATATATATATATATATATATATATATATATATATATATATATATATATATATATATATATGACATCCATACTGAAGCATAGAGCTTGATAACTCCAATATTTTAGTTAGTTTCTAATCTTGAAATTATAAAAACTAAGTATTGACCAGAATGGAATTTGAAAAACTATCTTCTAAATGATAACTCTCATAACTTTGGAATTGATTTCAGAAGACATAAAGTGGCCCTAATTTTTTATATTTAGTAAACGAAATTTAAAGTATAATACCATAAAATATAATAAATTGAATTTATAATACATATGTAATCAAAATCACAAAAAATACAAATAATATCAAACACAAAATAAATGCAAAACCAAAGGATATACATCCTTTATACCACATAGGGTATAGGTCATTTGCTTAACATTTTTCAAATTCAGAGCATTCCCTCCCAAAAAGTGTTTGCAAGGGTGTACACATTTTACTAAAGGTTATAAGCTATTTGAAAAGGGTGTATGTTCTTTATAGAAGGGTGTACACCCTTTGAAAGAATTTTTATTTGACCTTTTAAGTTTCCCTCCAAAACTAGTTCATATTTAGGTTTGCAAGGTCTAAATATACCATAAAACCTATCATGTATCAACCAACATGACTTTTACGAAATTTATGTGTTTTTTTATCTTTACAGACACATCTGATCAAGCAAATTTCATTATTTAAAAAACATTACATGGATTTTTAGAGGAGAGAATGTATTTTTTGACAAACTTAATTTTTACTCAGCAAACATCATTATGATATATACAAATATCATTAAAAATATGTTTACAACTTTTTGACCATTAACCAAAATTTTATAAAACTTATATCTCAACAATCTACACATTGTTGGTTATGCTTTGAAAAAATAAAATGATATTCATGAAGTTAAGGTAAGACATGGACTTGCAGTTTCAATTTTCCAACTCTCTTGACTTGGAAAATTATTTAAAACATACACACACACACACACACACACACACACACACACACACACACACACACACATATTAAAAAATCAAGAAAATATATTCTCAACAATATTCAACATTTCCTCTATGCATAAATGAAATTTCATAGAATTTAAATTCATTATTTACTCAAAAAAGTGTCCATACACATGTAGTGTCCTTGCATTTTCACAAAAGATACCATTCCATTATCATAAATACATCAATTTCACATAATTTTCTCATCTACATATTGAAAAACTTTATATATTTAGAAACTAAATTCAGAATGAAACAATTCATACTCTAATGTTATAATCAAATTATTTGTTTAATTGTCTATAAAATCCTCTTCAATTCTAACTATTATTTTCAAAAACAAATCACTTTAAGCCCCCCTTTTGTCTCCCATTATCCTGCATCTACCCATAACTAGCATGGAAGTGTGCAAGGATGACAAGTGAGAAGTGTTTGGATATGCATAAGTTATGTAGGATAAGTGTAGGTAAAGATTGAAATTACCAAGTACCAAATACCATATTTTAGTGTCTACAATAAGTAATCAATGCACATTGTCAGAGTGGGAAATAATAAAAAATCAATTAGATAGGGTTGAATACATGAGGCTAAATCTATATGGAAAAAAGAACTCACAAAAGGAAGAATTTAGTATTCATAAAAAAAGTTGTATTAATGAAGATTAGCCAATAAGTACATAGGAATGTACATTATATAGTGAATAATTAGGACACCCAAAAAGGTAAATATCTTAACTCACAATTAGAAAATGACTTAATGTATATTTGCCTTAATGTCCTATTGTTAACCTAAACAAGCTAATTAGACCATGTACATAAAACCACATAGTGGGAAAACACTTACACTAAAAACCCCACTTAAGCGTAGTTTAGGTGGGTAGAAGAATTGGGTCCCAACACAGAGCCTTGATGACTTACCCAATTACATAGAGATGATCCCCTAAAGGAAGAAGATGATGAAAGTGCCCTAAGCCCAAGAATATTCCATAAATAGAGATACTTACTCTAAGTGAAAGGTTTATTGAATATATTAGTAATTTTCTCCATTATTTGGATGTGGTGGAAATCAATGACCTACTCATGGATGAGCTCCTGAATGAATTACATGTGAATCTCAATATGCTTAGTCCATTGATGGACCACCAGATTCTTATAAAACTAGATTATGCTTTGGTTGTCAAGGAAGATGACTGTTGGTTATTGAAATTGGCTGCCAAACTCAAAGAGATTCTATTTAACCCAAATAGCCTTAGTGGCAACATTAACATCTCCTCTACATTCTACCTCAATAGAAGATAAAATAATAACATTCTATTTCTTTATTGACTAACTAATTAGACCTAAATTGAGGGAGAAACTATAGCCTAAAGTAGACTTATGATTATAAATATCACCATCCCAATCTAAATATAAATAACCAATCAAGTCAATGTTGATAACTAATCCATAGTGACTCCTAGAAATATGAGTACCTTGAATGGCATGGTGAATCTGCCTAGCTACTTTCTATTGCAACTCATGTGATTCTTGCATAAATTTAAAGACCATTCCCACTGCATATGAAATATCAAGTCTAGTGTGCATAAGGTAGATGAGGCTACTAACAAGTTATCGATATAAAGTAACATCAATCAAAGGATATGCATAATCATCCTCAAGCTTCACACCAGATAGAAAATGAGTCAAAACTATCTTATAGCCATCCATGTTAAACCATGCAAATAAATCAAGAGCTTACTTAGATTGTGCAGTCGTGATCTTGGAGTCAGACTAAGAAATTATGGCAACAATACAAAGATATTTGAATATGGACAAAAAATAATGTGTGGCATAGTTCTATCAAGATTGTGCACAAGAACTAAATGTAATGTCACAAAAATAGACCTATTAGAACAATGACATAGAATATTCACTAAAAGAATTTCCATGTAAAGTGTGGTATATGACTCAACAACTCTTGAAACTGAAGAAGAGAATGAAAATGAAGCACACATATCTATAGAGTGAATATCTATAGTAAGAGATGTGTTGTTGAATCTCTCACTAAGTGTACTCTTATTAAAAACAATAGATTCCTCCTAAATAAAAATATGTGATGGCTCCATAAGAGTAATATCTTAAATAGGCATGAATGTAGAATCTATAAAAGTATAGCTAAGTTTTGGTAAAATATCATCTTGTTGTGGTGGCTTGATAGAAGGAAGAACACTATCAATCAAGAAATTTTCATCATAAGAAATAGAATTAGGAGGAAAGAATACAAATTTTTTTGAAGATATAATAGGAAGAGGATGAGGAGTGCTATAAATCTCAACAGGATCTCCAAAAATAGACTAAAGAGTGATCCAAATAATGGAGGGGTACTCTATGGGTTCCTCGTGGTGGTTTAGATCCCATGAAATATACATCAGTAGGTGACCATAGTCACAAGAGTTGGTCTATTCATTGAGTTGGTCTAATCATTGTATTGACAAGGGTCAGTGGGAACAAGAGTCTATCCATATAAAAATAGAATAAGGTCCTATTCCATGAGAAAGCATTTCATGTATATCCGCCATGAAGCATAATTATTCTTTGAAAGAAGAACCACTAGTGTAGAATCAACTTTCCTCATCCAATGGTATCTCTCAAGGAGAGTCAACATGATTGAGAGAAGACACCAAAGAAGTGAAATGGTAAAAACACTACATAAGTGACAATTCATGCTTAGTGAATGGATGTTAAGCTCAACTAAAAATACATCTAAGAATACAGGGGCAATCAGTACAATGGTCACCAAAGTGTCACATGTAATAAATAAAATTATGTGCACACAAGAGAGAATATAGGACCCACAACTCCTTGAGATAATTAGTAATGACTCCCCCCCCCCAAAGTTTGAAAGTACATAACACACTCAATGTTGGGTAGCAAACTCAGTTGAGAGTAGGTCCAAGAGTAATTAGTGCTTGTAATATAAAAACTAAGCAACACATGTGATACAAGCAAAACAAACCAAGGATGATGTCAATCTCTACCAATAATGCATCTGAAAGAAGAGAGAAGTAAGACATGAAACAAGCAAGGATAAGAATAAAGTTTTTTTCCTTGTGAGAGGGTTTGGCCACCAACTAAATCAGACCTCGCCCTCCATCTTCATCGAGTCAAAATATGAGGTATGCCAAAATAATAAAAATTTCCTTTACATTAATATCTCTCAAAGATATATCTCTATTAAAATATTATTTTTCTATAAAAATAATTAAAAAAACACCATAATGTTTCTATTAAAAAAATTAAAAATATCCCATTGGATATTATACCTTTTTACAATATATATTTTTTATATTAAAAATAATAAAAAATCTATACCATTTTATTTATAAATAGTACCATAGTCATTAAAACATGATAGTGTTTTCATTTCTTTATAAAATTTAAAATTTCAAAATGATCTAGAAAGCTGAAAACAAGGCATAAAGAACCAAAAAAAGATTTTGAATGATTATTTGAAATTTAAGAGTAATTCAAAAAAGAACATGCATTTTTATTTTTAAAAAATGGATTTCTAAAAAATGACAAGAAACTTTGATTATAGGCTTGGGGAGAGAAGACTATCTAAGTGGTGGAATGGATTGGCTATCAAAAAATAAATTTAACCTAAGACAAAAGTTAAAAACAAGAATTTAAACTTGAAAAACTAAACTTGATTTTCCTAATATCAATGCATGCAAATGACAATGTTAAACAATAGTTAGAAGAGAAAAAACTACAGATGAACACATAAATATACAAGTCTTTCTCATAATTTATAAGAATACAAAATAGTAATCAACTAAATATTTCAAGTATAAGAAAAATAGAAAAATTGATGTTTGTTACTAGTACACAGAGCTATGATTCCATTTTGGAGTGGGTCAAAATCAAGAATCAATTGGATGGAATTGAATACATGAGGCTAAATATGTATGGAGTAATGAAGTTTGAATAACAACTCACAAGAAGAAGAAGTTAGTCTTCACAACAAAAAGTTATATTAATGAATATTAGCGAAAAAGTACATAGGAAGGTATATTATATAGTAAGGAATTAAATCACTCAAAAGGGTAATTAACTTAACTTACAATTAGAAACTAAATTAAATTACATGTCCTTTAATGACATATAATTAAACTAATCAAGCTAGACAGCGTAAATAAAACCACATACAAAAAAAAAAAAAAAAAAAAAAACCTTGCACTAACATGTATTGGGGCTCAACTACTACTATTTATATACATGATTTAACAAATTAATAAATTTATTCAATTGGGTGCCAAATTAGGGGTAATACATTCATTTTACCTAAATTTATCTTTTAAAATATTATATATATACTTGAAATTTGTACTAAAGATGTAGTTAATTAATGTGTATACATATTTGTGTGTCAGTATCATCTCAGATCTTACAATCTTTAAGAGATGTAAAATTTTTAGAATTTAATTTTTATAAATATATACCTCATAAAAAATTCAAAAATCACTATGGAATGTCAAAATAGCTACAAAACAACCATTAGTTTGTCCAAAACATACACTAGGTGCTAAATTTATGCCTAGAGAATCATAAACTTAATACTAAAATACTGAAAATGACTAAGTATAGACATATTTGGATTTTTAAGACCATATTCTAAATGTTAACACTTAGAACTCTAGAGCCAATCCTAAAAGTCCAAAGTGGCTATAATTTATTATATTTATTAAAACAAATTCAAAGCATAAATTTTAGATTTATACTTAACATTTATTTTACTAAATATATAATACTTTTTTCAACATAAATTGTATCATTCATCTTTGAAAATGACTGTAAATTAACTTTGTTAGAAATGAATTATTGTCAACTCCATAGAAACATCCTAAATACATTTTAATGTCAACCCCTTTGGAACATGTTAACATCAACCCTATAGGTATAGGCTAAAGTTTCCTCTATATAGAGATAAACTAACGTCATCCTAGGGATGCCCTAACTTTAAATCATTATTAAAATATCCTAATTCAACCCATAGAAACCTTCCCATCCCTAAAATGACTTAAGGGAAACTTATAAATCCATCTCTATTTGCTAAATTATTGTAGTGTAAAATCCCTCTTAAATTTTACTTAATTCATAAATAATGATGATTTTTTATTTTTATTTTATTCTACTATGTATATCCAAGATTTTAAGGATTTAAAGTTAAGCATGTGAGATTTAACAATTGCTATGAGTTTAATTTTTATTATAAAATATTAACTAAAAAAATAATATATTTGGTATTGAAATTTCTTAGACTCAATCTTTAGGGGCTTGTGGAATGGTAAGCTCAAGTATTTATTAAGTAGAATAATGTCCAAATTTAGTTGGCATGTTGGTAGTGAATTACATAATTAGAGGAGGAGATTTTTTTTTGGTTTGATATTGTTGAGACCACTACTCTGATACCACAATGTAGAGACCACAAATCCTACCCTAAATATTTTTTTTGTTTAATTAATGTTTGTCTATGAATATAGCTCAGGTATAATTTATCCTATCAGACATCCTTTGTCAAATGAATAAGCATCTAACCATATGGGTTAGGCATTCCTTTTCCATACAATAAAGCATCTAACCATATGGGTTAGGCATTCCTTTGTCAAATGGCCAAGCATCTAACCAAACAAGTTAGGCATCTACACATGAGTAGGTTATGCTTTGACCAGAGACATGACTCATTGGGATCAATTGGATTCTGAGTTGCTCATTGTTCACTTGTCATCTCTACTAGATAAGCATCAAGTTCATTATTATAATATCATGTATAAAACATATATCAAAAATTCACATTCAACCTCAGAATTTGGCCTAAAACATTGATAAATATGATGAACTAATTGGGATAATTCTGAGTATATCACATATTTCTTATCTTTACTTTGTTTATCTAAAATAGGGATTTATTATATTGTTCTTCCCTTTTTATTTAACTTTAATCTTGTTTAGCGAACAATCCCAACCCCATCCTAATCACCTACATACTGGAAGCATCCTTTGCTTCCCAGACTGCCTGCATACCTGCTTTCGAGCAGGATCAAGGTGTAGTATGCATGTAGTTCTATTTTATATTCTAAGTTTCATGTCAACTGTGAATCTAGATATGTAGCCCTTGCTAGGGCCCAGTTCCCTAGATAGTTCCTCTGTGACTGCTACCAAATAAGAGTGTAAAAAAATCAGTTAAAGTGACTGAATACTTGTTTAATTAAACTAGCCCTAAATCTTAACAAAAAATAGAAATAAACATTTGCAAGCTACATCCCCTTTCTACTTTTTATGTAGATAAACAATGTTTTTGATCCTTTCTTTAATCAACCTAACCCTTATAATTTCTATTGTCAAATTTTCATTATCTAAAAGCCATATGGTTGGTAGTTTCTTGATAATAACTGGTTTAACATTATTAATTTTGGTTTTCATTGCTCCTTTTTGGTGGTATCAATTTTTGAGTAAGAAATATACTTTCTCCATTCTATTTCATAACTTCATAAGTAATAATCATCTAAGGTAGTCAAAATTGCTTTCTTATCTTGATTAGTGTTATTGACCAAGAGGGATTATCCCACCCCTTGGTCTTAATGACATGACATGGTCCTTATTTCTCCCTGACAATTTATAGAGACAAAGTTCAGACGTCATTATTGTAGCTATGTTAAGCTTATGGATGCAGTAGCTCAAGCATAATGACATTAACCATAAATATGAGCTAGAGGCACTGCTTAATACCGAATGCTACATAGTTTTGTTTAACCTTAAATTTTTGATATAAGTTTGAGATTTGAAAAGTAAATAATACTTGAAATAAATTAATGCATTATATTTCAAAAATCAAATTCTTTAGTAGAAAAGTAGAAACATAATCTCCTAGTTTAATTATCATGTCAATTTTCAACCATGTTTATTCTAGACAATTATATCTTTAGTCTATTTAGGTAAACTTTTATAAAAACAATAACTTATACACAAGGGGTTTATTGAACTTGAATTTAAATAAACCATTTTATACGTTTGAATGGAGGGTTCAACCCTAAAATGAAGGATATTTATTTTCATACTATTCTTAATGATATTTGAAATCATCATCAAAGCTCAACAACAATCAAAGTAAGGTTCTGCTCAGAATATTGTTTATGACAACTTAGATTGCTTTATGGAAATTTCATGTATCTACTCAATATTCTCACAATCTAGGTTTACGCATGTAACTTTACAGACTAGATCAAATGTACTTCATAAATTAATAACTAAGTACATAGAAAACAAAACTCATTTATTTAATGCTATATTCTACTCTTTTCATCGAATAGGATATATAGATCATGTTAATGTGTGTAAATAGATACATAATGTAAAAATCATTCTATTTTAGTCTTCTAAAAATAATTACATTATATTTTCCTTATGATTTAAAAAATGTATATTCATCTTACAATTTAAATAAAATTAAATATTTCTCTTACAAATTAAATAAAATAAATTATTTACCTTATAATTTAAATAAAATAAAATATTTATTTTACAATTTAAAATATGTATATGTATATGTATATGTATATGTATATATGTATATGTATATGTATGTATATGTATATGTATATGTATGTATGTATGTATGTATGTATGTATATGTATGTATGTATATGTGTGTGTGTGTGTGTGTGTGTGTGTGTGTGTGTGTGTGTGTGTGTGTGTGTGTGTGTATTAAATTTTAAAATAAATATTTTATTTTATTGAAACCTGAAGGTAAATAGTTTATTTACCATTTAAATAAAATAAACTATTTACCTTTAGTTTTCAATAAATTAAAATATTTATTTTACAATTTTAAAAAATTATATATATATATATATATATATATATATATATATATATATATACACTTGGTGCATTGAAAACCTTGACTAAAATGGAATATGGTTTCACTTAAATTGAATGCCGCTGAGAATGGTGATGGTGTTGATCTTGGTTAAATTAAAGAAGAGAAATGAATATAACTTGATATGGCAACAACGTTAATAGCATTGGGCAAAATGACTGATTGCATGGAGGCAAGGGAAGAAGGCTTGATTCTCCTTTTACTATGCATCAACCTGCCTTACCAATCCACTCCTCCCTCGCATTGATCTCAGCTGCTCAAAGCATTCCTCCCCTTTACTTCATTGATTTCTTTTCTTCCACTCACTTCTGCATCAATCCACTATTTAAACCCTTTTCTTTTTCATGCAATTTTCCTTCTATGAATTCTCTCCTCAAAATCTACTCAGATTAGCTTGACGAGCTCTTATGAGGCAGTTCCCTCCCTCTGTTTGCATGGTCAAAGTACTAGTTACAATGGTTGATAACTAAGGGAGGTGGAGTGAATTAATTTGAAACGGGGAGAAGTCATTTAATCATCGAGAATTTACTGTTATTCCCTCATGCGCTAGGTGGTAGAAGGGTCAATTAACTCATGTCATCAAATTACATGATAATAATAGAGGATTTTATTTTTATATATTTTTGAATAGTAATTTATTCAAAATAATTAATAATCTAAAATTATTTATAATTTATAATTAATTAATAATCTTAAAAATTATTTACGAAAATAAAATTTATTTTTTAAAGTTCTAAAATTAAAATAATAAAATAAAATAAAAGTTCCTTTTGTATTAATTAAAATAACTTTTGACAATTTCCAATAATATAAAATTCAATAATATTCTCCTCTGATATTAAATTTATTCATTATAAATGCAAGTATTAAGATAAGACTAAATATTTATCCCATTAAATTTTCCTCCACAATTGTAAACATTACATACAATTATATAAAAAAATAGCTTTGATATTTTAATGATTTAATTTCCTAACTCTTGGAAATTGAAAACAAAATCAAATTCATACCTTGTTTCCTTGTGAAATCCATCAATGACTTGATATCTCTTTGAAAATCACAAAAATTAAGTTAAATAAAAAAATCGACTCATTTCGATAATAAAATATTAAAAGAGGTCCAAATGAGCGTAGAGTATGAGCACAAGTCAATACTGTGGGAAAAGAGGTCATGACATCCCCCCTTAAAATGTGCATTATCCCAATGCACTACAAAAGTTTGATTAAGTTCAATGATTTAAAATAAAAATGGAAACATGTTTTTCATTTCTTTAGTGTCCTCCCAAGTTGCACTTCCTTCACCATATTGATCCCACTATACCTTGTAATGATCAACCTCTCTATTGTGCAATTGGTACTAGTGCCTCTCCAACACTTTGTATGGCTCTATTGTTATTTTTTTTAGTTCTTGGACCTACAACGCATTCCAGTTTAAAATGTGTTTATTATCAGGCACATATTTCTTAAGAAGTGACACATGGAAAACATCATGAATGTGACTCAGCTATGGGGCAAGGCCAATCGATAGGCTACTGGGTCAATTCTCTCTAGGATCTCAAACTGTCCTACAAAGCGAGGAGCTAACTTCACCTTTTTCCAAGAGGTTATGGAATTTTTGTGTGGTTTGACCCTTTAAAACACCTTGTCACCAATCAAGAATTCTCTCTGAACTCTCCTCCTATCTGTGTAACTCTTATGTCTATCTGTGTAACTCTTATGTCTATTTGATGTTTCTTTCAACCTCTACCTTATAACTTTCACCTATTCTTCCATGTCTTTTAACATTTTAGGGCTGATTACTATTTTGTCTTCAAGGTTATCCCAACTAAGTGGTGTTTGACAACTTCTCCCATACAGATCTTCAAATGGAGCCATATCTAAAGATGTTTGAAAAGAGTTATTATAGGAAAATTCTACCAATGGGAGATAAGTTTCCCATTTGGTTTGCTGATCCATACAATACATCATTAGGATATCTTCTACAACCTAATTTGTCCTTTTTATTTGCCCATCTATCTCAAGATGAAATGTGGAGCTAAAGTTCAATTATATACCTAAGGCTAACTATAGGGTCATCCAAAACCTTGAAGTAAACCTAGAATCTTTGTCTGATATGATCTTCTCTAGAACTCTATGTAATCTAACCACTTCCTTCACAAATTGGTTGGCTAAGGTTGGTGCATCATCAGTCAAGTTCCCAAGTATGAGATGCACCACCTTAGTAATCTTGTCAATTACCACCATAATAGCATCATGCTTGTAGAGTGTAATGGGTAATCCTTGTATGAAATCTATACTAACAACTTGCAATTTATTGTGGAATGTCATGTAAATATAAAAGTCCTGCAGGATGATGGTGTTCTGCTTTAACCCTCTGACATTCCAAGCATCGTGCCACATATAATACTATATCTCTTTGCATCCCTTTCCAAAAGTATAGTTTCTTAAGATTGGCATATACATTATTTACTCCTGGATGACCTAAGTAGGGTACATTATGAGATTCAGTCAAAATTATCTTCCTTAAGTCTTCTACATCTAGAACATTGATCCTATTCTTATACTGAAGCAAACCCTCACCATTTAAGGTATATGCTTCAATTTTTGGGTCTTCTCTATTTTATTCTATCATCACTCTAACTTGATTATACCAAGGATTCTACTTTTATCCTTATAGTATTTCCCTTTTAGATTATATCTAAGCATTGTTATATTCATCAAGTGTCTTTTCCTACTCAAAGCATCAGCAACCCTGTTCTCTTTTTCCTTGATATACTCAATTTCAAAATCATACTCACTCAAGAACTCCAACCACCTTTTTTCCCTAGTATTTAGATTGGGTTGAGTGAATATGTACTTTAGCTACTGATGGTTAGTTTTTAGTTCAAAAGGTTTCCCAATAAGAAAATGTCTCCACTTTTGTAAGGCATGAACAATTGCCACCAATTCTAAATCATGAGGGGTATAATTTAGTTCATGGGTTTTCAATTTCATGGACTCATATACAACCCATCATTATAAATGAATGCCCCTCCTAAGCCTTTGATGGATGCATCTGTTACAACCATGAAATGTCCATTTGGATCAGGTACCTTCAAGATGGATGTCATCGTCAACTTTTCCTTCAAAATCTAGAAACTTTGATCACATTGCTCTGTCCATATAAACTTCTTACCTTTCCTTTCCAATTTAATAATTAGGTTGGAGATCTTAGAAAAACCTTCAATAAATCTCTTATAATATCCTGCTAACCCCATGAAACTCCTTACTTCTGATACGTTCTCAGGAATTGGGCATTCCATTATTACCTTTATCTTGTCTTGATCTACTGAAATTCCTTCTTTGGATAAGATGTGGCCTAAATAGTGAATTTCCTTCTTAAAGAACACACATGTGGACATCTTACCATATAGCTTAAGTTCTCTCAACCTCTAAAGAAACAATTGAAGTTGTGTTAAGTGTTCTTCCTCATTTTTAGATTGAATCAAAATGTTGTCTATGAACACCAAGATGAAATTATCCAAGTAATTATGGAACACACTATTCATTAAGTTCATAAATGATAAAGGAGCATTTGTTACCCCAAATGGTACTATAGTAAACTCATAGTGTCCATATCTAGTCCTGAAAGTAGTTTTTGGAATATCTTCCTCCTTAATTCGTAGTTGATTATATTCTGTTCAAAGGTCTATCTTCAAGAAAAAATTGCTCATTTAATCTACTCAAAAAGGTCTTCTATATGAGGTATGGTATTTCTATTTTTAATTATGAACTTATTCAGAATTATATAATCAATGCATAATCTTAGAGTTCCATCTTTATTTTTAAAAAACAAGACTGAAACACCCCAAGGAGACACACTTGGTCTAATCAATCCTTTACTCAAGAGTTCCTCTAGCTGAATTTTAAGTTCCACCAACTCAGTGGTGTTCATTCTACAAGGTGCTCTAGAAACTTGCTTGGCTTTGGGTACAATATCAATTGAGAAATAAAAAAATTTCTTAGGGGGCATTCCAAGTAATTATTTAGGAAACACGTCCTCAAATTCCCTTAGTAATGGATACCCTTCCAGAGTTAGTTCATCTTTGCTTTCATCCTTATCATCTATTATTATAACAAAAATTAAATCTCCCTTCTCTCCTTCTTCAGCTACATAACAGCTATGCTTTCTAATTTTATGGGCCTATGACCCCTTGAATCATGACCCATCTCCCCTCATTACTGAAACACCTAACCAACTTGCTATAATAGTCTATTTCATCTTAGTGCTTGGTGAGACAACTCATCCCTATTATTACATCATAGGCTCCTAAAGGTGCTACAAATAGGTCCAAACTGTCTTAAAATCTAGGAATTATATTTTTTCCTTGGGTAAACATTGAGACACTTCCTTTACTACCTTATCCCCATACTAGACTGTCCATGATGCATCCATGTGATTCACTGGAAGAGACACTTTTCTTACTAACTCAATAGAAATGAAACATTCTGATGAACCAATATCTATGAGAATTGAAATGTGTTTAACCAATAGTTTACCTATAGCTTCAAATGGCACATTTTGGTATTTTTTTTGGTGATTCCTTACTATAGCATTCATCCTTTATTGTGCTCTTCTCTAAGGTTGATTGGCCCTTATCTATCCTTGAATCCTTGGGCACTCTTGGGCAAAGTGATTTCCTCCACAATAAAAACATCCTCCTGGAAGGCCTTTTTGGTGTTGGGTTCCTTGGGGCATCACTAGAAATCTATGGAGGATATATTAGGAGATTGTAGTTCCTTTGACCATTCATGTTATTATCTCTTCCCCTATTATTTTTCATTTCAAAAGTATTTCTCTAAGTTTGATTTGTTAGGGGTGCTCTGCCTGTTGGATTTGCTCTTGGGTTTTTATCCACAACCTACTCTCCCCTAAAATCCAATTTCCTTCTAAAGGATTTGTTTCTATCATTGCTAAAGTTTTGTCTCACTACAGCTAGGGCTTGTAACTTTCATTCCTGTTTAAGATATTTTTATAGTACTTTATTCATGTTCTCAAAGATGTGCATATCTACTTCAGCTCTAATGTTTTTGTCAGTCCTAGGATGAACTTTATAGTCTGACCTCTTCATCCTTTTGGTACATAGGAAACATACTTAAGTAATTTGGTTAATCTATCCCAATACTATTGGACTAACATGCTTACATGCCTTAGGTTGCAAAATTCAGTAGTCTTCTCATCAAAGAACAACTAGGGTAACCATATGTTCTTAAAATGGTGATCAAATTAATCCTACGTTGCATTTTCCTTGGTTATTCCATTTAACTCCTTCATGTTAATCCACTAGCTAGCTTCCTCCCCTACCAGTTGGTAGGATCCCCACAATACTTTAGTTACATCATTGTAGTTTCTCAAGTCAATGTACTTCTCAATCTCATTTACCCAATTCTTAGCTCCTTCACTTGACTATTTCCTATCAAACTTAGGGGGCAAAATCTTCTTCAAATCTTTGCTAAGATTAGAAAATAGAACTTCAACTCTGGGAGTGACAACCTATATTTCATTGACTAGTGGTGGATTCTCTTCAAGTAGATTATCAAGGTTAGGTTCCAATATGTTTTCTACATTTTCTTGCCTTGACTTAAGATCGTTAATCACCTACTCAAGTGAGTCTATTTTATCTCTTTGCTTAGTAAACAAATTAATGAGGGCTTCTATCACTAGTTCTCTATTTTTTGGAACCTATTGTTCAACATTTTCATTATTGGGTTCAGCCTATCTCACATTTTCCCTTCAATTCATCGTTGATTATCTTGCCATTTTGTTTCTTGATAGAGAACCACAATCTTCTAAGTTTTTCATTCAAGATATTTGATAACATAACTATCTTTTGGATAACTCTAATTTTTCTCATACATTCTATTATTGATCACAGTCACACATAAGATTGACACAAGTAAGCATTTGATAATCTCATTCAACTTTTTATTACATAGAATTATTAGCTTTATAGAGGATAATCTTTATGACTATAACATATAGATGTCTGTATAACATTGATTAAAAATTCTTGTAAATAGAATCTTCTTCATCCAGTTCCATTTCTTCAAGAACCTCATCTTCTCAGTGAACCACATATTGGTGGCATCGATTATATAACATACATAATTCAGGGCTTATGTAAGGTACATCCATCCATTCCAAATGAAAAATATCTTGTTATTGAGGGCCTCTTAAACAGATGTTTGACTATAGGTTCAATCATAGCTAGTTTTGTTTTTACTGGCTCCACTTTCAAAGATTTGAGTTTACTCTAGATTGTAGCTATTGTGTCCAAGTCAGAAATATAAATGGGTCCTTCCAAAGTAGAGGGAAGTTTCATTTTCCCTTTTTTATTTTTTATTTTCCCTTTTATTTTCCTTGAAATTATTCCAGGAGCCATGTCTAAACAACCAGTCTAAACCAAACTAGTTTCTCATAGTTTTCAGTTTTCTCAACGAGTAAACATCAATAACTAGTCTTTTACTAAGCACGGGACATAGTAGGCTTAAGGCATAACTTTCAAACCTAGGCTCTGATACCATAATGTGGAGGCCAACACTCTGATAACACAATGTAGAGACCATAGATCCTACCCTAAAACACACACAAATTTTATTTAATTAATGTTTATCTGTGAATATAGCTCAAGTATACTTTATCCTATTGGATATCTTTTATCAAATGAACAAGAATCTAACCATATGGGTTAGTCATTCCTTTGTAAAATGAGAAAGAATCTAAACATATGGGTTAGGCATTCCTTTGATAAATAGGCAAGCATCTAACCAAATGGGTTAGGCATCTACACACGAGTAAGTTATGCTCTAGCCAGAGACTTCACTCATCGGGATCAACCGAATCTTGAGTGATTCACTATTCACCACTCATCTCTGTTATGTAAGCACTGAGGTAATTGTGATAGTATCATATATAAAACATATATCAAAAAGTTGCATTCCACTTCATAATTTGGCCTAAAGCCTTAGGAACTATGATGATCCAACTGGAGTCTTTTCGAGTATTTCACAAATTTCTTATCTTTACTTTGTTTATTTAAACTAGGGATTTATTATAATGGTCTTGCATTTTTATTTAAATTTAATCTCATTTAGTGTACAACCCCAACCCCATCCTAATCACCTGCATACTAGAAGCATTCTTTGCTTTCCAAACTGCCTACATACCTGCTTCTGAGTAAGATCAAGGTGTAGTCTGCATGTAGTTCTATTTTCTATTCTAAGTTTCATATGAACTATGAATCTGGGTATGCAGCCCTTGCTAGGGCCTAGTTCCTTTGTGAGAGCTACCCAAATAGGAGTGTAAAAGTATCAGTTAAAGTGAATGAGTACTTATTTAATTAAACTAGCCCCAAATCTTAACAAGAAATAGAGATAAACATTTGCATAACTACATCCCCTTTCTAATTTTTCTTTACATCAACAATGTTTTTTATCCTTGTTTTAATCAACCTAATCCTTATAATTGCTATTTCCAAATTTTCATTATCTGAAATCTAGATGGTTAATGGTTTCTTGATAATAACTGGTTTAAAATTCTCAATTCTAGTTTTCATTGCTCCTTTTCAGTGGTACTAAGTTTTGAGTAAGAAACATACTTTATCCATTCTATTTCATAAGTTCATAAGGTAAAATCATCTAAGGTAGTCAAAGTTTTTTTTCTTATCTTGATTAGTGTTATTGACCAATAGGGATTATCCCACCCCTTGGTCTTAATAACATGATATGGCCCTTATTTCTGAGAAACGTACTTTATCCATTCTATTTCATAAGTTCATAAGGTAGAATCATCTAAGGTAGTCAATGTTTTTTTCTTATCTTGATTAGTGTTATTGACCAAGAGGGATTATCCCACCCCTTGGTCTTAATAACATGATATGGTCCTTATTTCTCCTTGATGGTTTATAGGGATGATGCTCAGACGTCATTGTTGCAGCTGTGTTAGTCTTATGGATGTAGTAGATCAAGTGCAATGGTATTACCTGTAAATGTGAGATAGAGGCACCGCTTAATATCGAATGTTGCGTAGTTTTGTTTAACCTTAAATTCTTTATATAAGTTTAAGATTTGAAAAGTAAAGAATACTTGAAACAAATTAATGCATTATATTTCAAAAATCAAATTCTTTAGTAGGAAAGTAGAAACATAATCTCCTAGTTTAATCACCATGTCAATTTTCAACCATGTTTATTCTAGACAATTATATCTTTAGTCTATTTAGGTAATTTTTTCTAAAAACAATAACTTATACACAAGGAGTTTATTGAACTTAAATTTAAATAAACCACTCTATATGTTTGAAAAGAGGGTTTTGAAATTTGAGGGTTCAACCTTAGAATGAAGGACATTTATTTTCATACTATTCTTAATGATAATTTAATTCATCATCAAAGCTCAACAACAATCAAAGTAAGGGTCTGCTTGGAATGTTGTTTATGACAACTTAGATTGCTTTATATAAATTTCATGTATCTACTCAATATTCTCACAATCTAGGTTTATCTATGTAACTTTATAGACTAGATCAAATGTACTTCATAAATTTATAACTAAGTACATAGAAAATAAAACTCATTTATTTAATGTTATATTATACTCTTTTCACTGAATGGGGTATATAGATCATGTTAATGTTTGTAAATAGATACATAATGTAAAAATCATTCTATTTTAGTCTTCTAAAAATAATTACATTGTATTTTCCTTATGATATATATATATTACAATTTAGATAAAATTAAATATTTCTCTTAAAAATTAAATTAAATAAATTATTTACCTTATAATTGAAGGAATAAATGAGCGGTATGCTTAAATTGATCTTATTGACATAGAAGTGATGAATATATACAATTTTTAGGAGGTAGTTATTCAGTTGAATAACCTGCACATTATACTAACAAATAACCATTGTCTCCTTAGTTAAGCCAGTTACTTAACAACATATATAACCAACCAACTTAACCTACACTATGCTCATTTAAGCACTAGTTGACGTTGTATAGCAAACCACCAAACCAACTAAATATCTTAAAAGTTTCACTTAATAATGTAATATTATCAATGTTTGCCAACATTCCCCCCTTTATTAAATTGTATTGAAAAACATCATATTTCGTAATAGTGGTTGTCTATTACAAACATTGTAAAAATATTTACACTCTCCGCATAGCCTGCTCACTTTCTAAGTTGGCTGCCATCTTTGTGGCTTTAAGGTCTTGGCATCACCTTGGGTTTTCCTTGTAGGATTACTAAAAACCTGGAAGTGATATTAAAACTTCTCTCTATTAACATGAACTACAAGGATTACGAGGATTACCACAAACCCATATGGTTTTATAATGCCGGTTGACCACAAACCTAGAGGGTTACAGGAGGTTTCTACTACACTTAAATGGTTTCTCAGATTACCACAAACCCTTTTCCAAGAACCAAGCCCTACTTTAGTGATTTTTCTCCCCACAACATTCTTTCTTAGGAGGTACCAAACTAAAAAATAATGTTCAATACTTTATTGAAAAATATACTACAAAACATAAACAGACACACCAAAAATATTTCACCATAGTAATGGTGCGACCCCATCGTAGGTGACTAATGAAAGGATGTCAATTGTCCTCCAACCTATGTGTATCCTCCAACCTCCAGTAAATGAAGCTGCTTCAGTCACCTAATGTCTCAATGAAGCTCATATGCATGTCATTTATGAGGGCAAAACTCTCCCACTGACATATATGACTCAAGGTGTCAAGTTGCCCAATAATGCACCCGTATAAGAGATTTATTAACTTTTGACAATATTATATTGAAAATGGACCCAAAATAATATTGACTCTAAATGACATGACTTTTGACTCATAAATATGACACTTTGACTAAAACTGACTTTTTGACACTTTTAAATTTTAGACTCTTTTACTTTTAATATACAAAATGACTCTTACAAAAGGTAACTCAACTCTTAATATTTTGGCAACTATATCAAAATGAATTTTACATATATCAACAAATAAAGACTTTAAATTTGATCACACAAATTTTATTTATCATGTATCATAAAAATGACTCATTAAACAATTAAACTACTAAAAATTAGAAAAGATCTATAAATACTAACCACCTTTAATAAACATGTGAACCTTATACAAACATTTAACATTGCATTGGAGATGGTAATGGTGGTAGAAGCCACACAGTGGAAGATGGAATAGTGGTCCACATATTCCTTCTTACAAGAATTGACACAGCATCGTCATCACACATGGTCCTTCACCTGTAATGCATCAGGCATCTCTACACTATGGCATTCCCAATCAGGTGGTAGTGGTGTATGGATAGAAATGTAGCATAATAAACAATAGGTTGAACCCCAGTGATGATCTGCTATTAATCAATAATATCATCAAAGCATTAACCTAGCACAATATATTAAACATAGCTTGCTAAATATTGGAGACTCCAATCAAACTAGATCTGCAAACAAAGTTGATCAATCATCGAGCTAGAGAGGGAGGTCTAACTACAACTTAATCATGTGGGGGCATGCAATTAGATCTAGATGGGTTTGCACATGAATATTTTGGCCGATATATGCTTATATTAGTAAATTGATGAAATTACAATTCTCTGGAGGGTGCAATACAACAAGTTGGATCAAATACAAAACAAGATGTACAAGATCCAAGCGCTTCTTCAAATGAGATCAGATCTCCATTGTAAGATACTCAATCTCCAAGGATTCAAATCAAACTATCCCAAATAGAAATTATGTAGATTACCCTAATCTATGATATGACTATCTATACTAAGCGCTTCTAACATTATTATTTTTCTTATCAAGAGGGGCGATGAAGAATAATGCTCACCCCTGCAAACAATTTACTTTTTCCTCATAAATTAGGACTGATGATGCTATGATACCAATGAAGGAATAAATGAGTGGAATGCTTCAATTGATCTTATTGACACGAAAGTGGTGAATATATACAATGTTTAGGAGGTAGTTATTCAGTTGAATAACCTGCACATTATACTAACAAATAACCATTGTCTCCTTATTTAAGCTAGTTTCTTAACAACATATAAAACTAGCTAACTTAACCTACGCTATGCTTATTTAGGCACTAACTGGGGTTGTATAATAAACCATCAAACTAACTAAATCTCTTAATAGTTTCACTTAACAATTTAATATTATTAAATTTTTCCAACAATAATTTAAATAAAATAAAATATTTATTTTACAATTAAAAAAATAATATAAATATCTATCTTACAATTTAAATAAAATAAACTATTTACCTTTAGGTTTCAATGAAATAAAATATTTATTTTACAATTTAAAAAAAATTATATATATATATATATATATAATCTTACCATTTAAATAAAATAAACTATTTACCTTCAGTTTTCAATAAAATAAAATATTTATTTTATAATTTAAAAAAAATAATATATATCTACCTGGTGCGTTGAAACCTTGACTGAAATGGAATATGGTTCTGCTTTAATTAAATGTAGCTGAAAATGGTGGTATATATATATATATATATATATATATATATATATATATATATATAAACTATTTACCTTCAGTTTTTGATAAAATAAAATATTTATTTTACAATTTTAAAACTCCCTGGTGCGTTGAAAACCTTGACTGAAATGGAATAAGGTTCCGCTTTAATTAAATGTAGCTGAAAATGGTGGTGGTGTTGATCTTGGCTAAGTTAAAGAAGAGAAATGAATAAAACTTGATATGGCGACAACGTTAATGGCATTGGGTGAAATGACTGACTACGTGGAGGCAAGGGAAGAAGGCTTGATTCTCCTATTACTATGTGTTGACCTACCCTACCGATCCACTCCTCCCTCTCCTCCAGCCGTTGATCTCAGCTGCTCAAAGCATTCCTCCCCTTCACTTTAGTGTTTTTTTCTTACCCTCACTTCTACATCGATCCACTATTTAAAACCCTTTTCTTTTTCATGCAATTTTCCTTCTCAGAATTCTCTCCTCAAAAACTGCTTGGATTGGCTTGACTAACTCTTATGAGGTAGTTCCCTCCCTTCGTTTGCATGGTCAAAGCACTAGTTATGGTGGCTAATGACTAAAGGAGGTGGAGCACGGATCTTAGGAAGGTGGAGTGAATTAATTTCAAACTGGGAGAAGTCATTTAATCATTGAGAGTTTAACATTATTCCCTCATGTATTAGTTGGTTGAAGGGTTAGTTAACTCATGTCATTAAATTGCAAATGGAGGATTTTATTTATATATTTTATTAATAGTGGTTTTTAAAAATAATTAATAATTTAAAATTATTTATAATTTATTATTAATTAATAATCTTATAAATTATTTATGAAAATATAATTTATTTTTGAAAGTTCTAAAATTAAAATAATAAAATAAAATAAAAGTTTCTTTTTTAATAATTAAAATAACTTTTAATGATTTCCAATAATATCGAATTTGATAATATTCTCCTTCGATATTAAATTCATTTATTATAAATGTGAGTATTAAGATAATACTAAATATTTAACCTATTAAATTTTCCTCATTCACAATTGTAAGCATTGTATATAATTTTATATAAAGAAATAGCTTTGATATTCTAACGATTTAATTTCCTAACTCTTGGAATTTGAAAATGAGATTAAATTTGTCCCTTGTTTCCTTGTGAAATCCGGTCGATGACCTGATATCTCTTTGAAATTTAAAAAAAAAAAAGTTAAAATAAATCAACTCATTCCGACAATAAAATATTAAAAGAGGTCCAAATCAACTTAAAGTATAAGCACGAGCACAAATCCATAATATGAGAAGAAAAGTTGTGACATCCATACAAATAATTGATGGTTATATAACAACCCATTATTCATTTTTGAAATGTAAATGAAGACAAATCCAACCCAGAAAAATTAAAAGCTTCATACATATATGAATAATAGGTAATACAAATAGAAAATTGAGACTCATTTTTTAGACTGTTAACAGTAACTAGCCATCTTTTTATCTTATAGATATATAACTTTTATTAATAGATATGATTTTATGGGACCTCAATTAAAAAACACAATATCCTTCTACTTTCACAAACAAAAAATACTTGTATATAAGGTTAATTTTATGAGATTTAACAATTAATATTTTATTTAATGTTGTGATTAAAAAATATCCTAATATCTTTTCATTTCCGTATATAGAATTTTCATAAATAAAAAAATAAAAAAAACATGTTACTTATCATAGTAAAGGAATAGAATCACACCAAATTTGATCCATAAATTAGGTGGCTATTTTGCACTAAGCTTTTACCAACAATGATTTTATACTCTTAACTCAGTAAATGATTGATTGATGACTATTATAGATTACTTTCAATGTGAAAATAGAGATAAATAGGTGTTGTAGATGAAATGTACAACAAACTAAACATCATAAAGATGAAAAAAGAGAGACTAATCATAAGATGAACACAAACTATTATCAGAAAGAAGAAAAAAGTCATAAGATGAACACAAGATATGACCTAAAAACTCAATGTGGGAAAATCTCTAATGTGTGAGGCAATTGCACTCCCTTTCCACTATGTACTTAAACAATTGTACAAGTTATTGTCAACCATGGCTTTCTTGGAAAGAGTTTCACTACTACATTATCCAAATCTTGAACACAAGACGAATTTGTACTTCTCAAACACCTAGTAATGATCCAACATAACTAGAACATCTCCCTGTGAGGAAAAAATAAGACAATATAAATAAAGACCTAAACATTTAATTTACAATGTGAATCCAACTTCAAATCTTCTCACTAAATTATTTGATGTCATCTACCTTCCATAGAGGTTGTATTTATGCCTTACCACATTAGAACCCACTAAAAAGCTGAAATGGTTCATTGCCAGAAAGTAAAAACATCTACAATTGTTTTTATTCTCATGTTTTGGTTGGTGGCAAAACTATTGCTTTATGCATACTAGTGATTATGCAACCTCAACTTATAGACACTAGTGTTTAGATAATGACCACCTATATTTACCAATGTTTTCATCATTCTTATTGAAACCCTTAGTTAAAATGCTAAAAGTTGTTGACTTCATCAATATAAGATTGTTCGGATCATCTTGACAATGATTGTACCACTCCAACTTAACTAATCTATTCATTTTACATGAAAAACTAAAGAAATGTCTTATACAATGTTTTACATACATGAATTACATAATTGATTATAGTGGAAATGAAATAGGTGATAAATCTATACTAGATCCATATTTTGGATCAAAACTCAATCTTTTTTTCTAACTATGCAACCTGATCATTATGTATGGGCCAATAGTTGGGAAGATATTTGTAAAGTAAAGCACTACTAATTGTTTATATATAAGAGAATGGATGTCACTTTCATTACTAAAATTTTAATAAAAAGTAGCCATCACAAGTGAAATCAAACAACTAGCCAATCAAGTGATAACACATATATAAACCCTAAATACATGATTTAATCTTAAAGTAATAGTGAATCTAAATAGTCTTTATATTTAAAAATATATTATTTAAATACTTAATAATGTATCTTTTATAAAATTTAGATGCCCAAAATTATGTTTAGCCACATACTTCATAACCCCTATAATATGAACATTGAGTAAATAGTGAGACTAAAAAATTTAGTTTGCATTAAATTTGAAAAGCCCTTAATCAAATTCACTTAATCCTACATGCAACTATTCCATATTGAAGTTATGAATTTTATTTCTTCAAAAATATGTCTTTTAAAAAATTTAAATACGCAAAATCAAATTAATAATATGAAAAAATCTTAATCTATTAATTTTTTTAAAATAATTATGTGACATTTATATGACTATATTGTACCCCTTCACTTAAAATTCCCAATAATTGGCACTTTCCCCTTAATTATTATTTTTATTTACATACTTCATCACCCCTTAATATGAATGTTGAG
Organism: Torreya grandis; assembly: GCA_037957365.1. Lineage (NCBI taxonomy): Eukaryota > Viridiplantae > Streptophyta > Pinopsida > Cupressales > Taxaceae > Torreya > Torreya grandis. The sequence goes on from JARHVA010000379.1 coordinate 170,743, forward strand.
TAAATAATGAAACATTTTGTATCAAAGTTGAAAAACTTTCAATCAAATTCACTTAATTTCATATACAATAGTCTTTAATAAAATTTATCAAAACTATTTTAAAATAAAATAAAAATAAAACAAACATAAATTTGTAAAGATATATTAAAAAAATTAATATTTAAAAAAATATTATTTATTTAAAAAAAAAATTAAATCATTAATATATTAAAATTATTAATAATCAAAAAGACAATACATATTTAACACTTTTGTGCATACGATTTTATTTTTCGGACACCTTAAACTCAGTCTATTTAAAACACTAAATACGTTACCTTCCTTCGAAAAAAAGGTATGGGTCATACAGTTCGGCCAAATACATCACAAACTTGTACTTTCTAAGCAATGAATCGGATTAAAACCCACAAATTTATCCAAATTAGTAAATAAGTTTGATGAGTCAAATATATATATATATATATTCACAGTTTATAAATAATAAAAGTTGATTTTTAGAAAAAATAGTGTAAATTTTTTATCGAATATTTGTAACCAGTATTTATAATCTATCTTAAATAATAGATTTTAATAATCTAGTTTAAGAATAATTTTTTAATGATCCCTCTGAAGAACAAAAAATCTTTACAGAACTTTTTCCCAGAAACCAATTTCTATTAAGTTTGACAAAGTTAGAATGCATGCCTTAAGAGGATCTTACAACGAAACCTCATGTAGCGGACGAAGCTTTCCATGCTTCCAAATAAGTACAAAGTTTTTCCACATTTATTAGTTTTCTATCTTTAGCAATGCAGGGATTCTCCATAAAATATTGGTACATTGTGTCTACCAAAAGGGAGTGGCCTAGAGGATTCGCAGTGGAGGAAGAGACGTTATAAATGGAGAGGAAATTGAAATCCAGAGCATGTTTTGCCATGTCTAATATCAATGCATTAACAACCATATCCGCTGAAATCTGCACAGAGCAATGCAACGTAATAATTTGCATGAATTGTGTAATTAATTTGTGTGAATAATGAGTTTGAATCAAAGTCCTTTGCGTATAACCCACATCCATTATCAGTAGGATTAATGTACAATTATTATTCCATTCATTGATATAGAGATAGAGTGAGTACCACCTTACAGTTATTATTCCATGAATAATCCTTTCACTAAACAATAGAAATAACCTAGGTCGTGAGGTCATACAGACCCAATTTGCATTCTCTCATTAGTTAAACTCAACATGCATAGGTGATAATCCATATAGGTAGGGTTTAACATACATGTTAGTTTGTTCACCTTATTCAAATGAGAGTTGAATAAGCTCCAGAATATTGGGCTAAGCCTCCATTCCTCTATTTAACAAAAAAAACATGCATGTTAGTTCATATGATCATGCACTCATCGACCACCACACAATACTAATGTTGTTTTCTAACTGTCCGTTGACCAATAAATCATATGTTAATGTTCCCATTTACTTGCTAACCCATTATGTCGATGCACTTCCTCGACCCTCATTTCCTAGATACTTTATCTCTCTTTCTATTTGCGTAAGTAGGCCAAGAAATGCCCATCCGGTAAAGTGCATGACATTTAGTTTATAAATGACCTCTCTCACCTATCTATATCTAGGTAATGAACCAATGATTTGCTTTTGGATCTCTCAAGTCAACTGGGAAATGACATCGTCAATGGATTAGTTATTTGACTATTTGAAATTGACATCACCTTCCTAAATATATAATATAGGGTTGCCTAGCCTAAAACACTATTCCCATATTTTATTCATGGTCTAGGTTGTAATGTTAACACCATTCTAAATGGTGTTATTCCCATCTCATAACCATGTTATTTTAGGTGGTGCTATTCCCATTTCATAATCATGTTATTCATGGTGCATTAGAAAAAGGCTTGAAGATAGATTCAAGTCAAATTCTTAAATAATTTATAGGGTTTTTGATTAATGGGTCGATTGGTAGGCATAAATGATAAGCATGTAGCATGCACCTTGTAGCATACTTATAGTCATGTTATAATCACTTATGCATGACATATAGCACATACCTAGTACTATATGTAAGTACACGATCACACATACATACCATCTAGCTATAATCATGATACAATCACTCATACTATACATGAATGGAGATAATCACCCTAGTACACTCCATTCAGAACATAACGAATTGAAACACCATTCCAAAGTCATCCTAAAAATATACCATTCACTCCAAAACAAATGTCGAACAATTGGGGCAATCCATGCATTCTTAAATTCCAATCTCACTCATGCATGACCTAACTAATTTATTTTAGACTCTCATAAATCATAGTCATCTTGTACAATTCTAAATTCACACAAGACACTACCACTACTATTTGTGGTGGAGAGAAGTGCTGTCAAAACCTATTTTCATAGGCTCATATGATTATCTCCCTCTCCCCAAACCATATGGAAAGATGGGGAATAAGTGTATAAATTCCAGAAGTCAATGTTTAGGTATATCTAATCTATATCTATCATTAAGTGGTTGAGTGCTCTCTATTGCCAATATTCAATAGGTCTAATAGGAATAAGTGTATCTAGTATTAAGTATTTGTGTGCTCTTGTTGATACTCAATAGTAACTTAGTAACACTTAAATCCCTCTTGAGATTGGTACTAGACATTGGAAGTCAAAATAACTTAATTTCACAAGGCCTTTCTAAAATCCTAGGCCTTTCTAGTACTATGCATCAAGATCTCAAAATCAACTCAAATCCTAGGCTTATATTGAGTTATCCTAGGCCTCTCCTATGATATCAAGATATCAAACTCAACTCAAATCTTAGGCTTTTCCACTGGCAAGCATTAAGTTAAGAAGGTACTTGTAGACAATGAAATCCAAAATTATCTCCATTTGGAAACACTTTTGTATGTCCTTAGAAGTGTACTTTGAGAAATGAACACTTAAATCTTACATGACATGGTCCTTATAAAAAGGAAGGGTGCACTTTCATAAATAGTAGAATCCAATCCAACAACCTAAGTTAATAATTCTTCCATACAAAACCGTATGTCCATTATGTGTGTGTGTGTGTGTGTGTGCGCGCGCGCGCGCGCGCACGCGCGCGTGTGTGCATGTGCGCACGCACGCGCGTGCGTGCATGTGTGTGTGGCTTCCCATTAATGCTAGATATATAGATAGGGGAGCACACAAATAGGATTATGGATGCGTGTGATTCAAAAACCACAAGTGATTTCTTGTGTTGAGATAAATGAAGTGTTATTCTTCTCTTCTCTATGGTGTCAACTCAATTATATCATTATATAGTTTGAAATATATTTGTTCATGATCCCCACTATCACTAAAAAGAATCTCTATCATGATCCCGACTCTCCATCATAATCTCTATCATGATCATGATCCCCACTATCACTATCACCATCACTAGCCAAAATATCTATCATGATCAAGCAAATTAGGGATTATTCTTAAATGTAAAAATTGTTGGGTGATCCAAGATTTGGTCCACTTTGGGTGCCCCTCCATGCTTAAGTTGATTTACACATCCCATCCCATACACCCAATTGGGGTTTCTCTAAGTGTGATTAAAATTATGTGATTGATGAATATATACATGTAAAATAAAGTCTCTCGTTGATTGAAAATTAACATCTTGTTCACATGAACCAACCATTTTACTACGCATCAACATGGTTGCATTGTTGACCTAGGCATTGATCACAATCAAACACATAAATGTATATAGTCGGTTGCAGTTAAGTGTTGTCTTGACCACTATGGTTGGTTGGTTGAGTTTGATCTCCTTTTGTAGGTTGTGGTTGAGCCCTATTGATAACCCATTCAATATCATGTTGGTAATATGATTAATGTTACCATACTAGTGAGATCTAGGTCAATTCATTCTAGTTATAAATTATGCATGCAGGTCGAGATAATTTTTGCATGATATTGTATTCCTATTTTAGTACAATCGCATATTTCATAACTCCACTCCAATTGATGTTTCCTACCAAGACATTCAAGGTGACACAATAAATATAAGGGGTCCTAAGTCATCCATCTCTATATCTCTATCATGACCAGTGTCATCGTGGCACTACTAGGGGTCTTGTGCCATATATGGGCTCAGGTATGGATTAATCAAGCTAGTGATAGTGATAAATGGTGCAAGACCCCTAGATGTGCCCCAATGACACTGGTCATGATAGGTACTAGTTAATATTTTATCATCATATCTATTTAATTTTGTTTTTAATTTTAGAAGATTTCCACTCGAAGTAACTTGTCATTTATTCATATATTATGCTTTACTTCAGTCATATTGTGATCTATTGCTATCATTATAATTTAGTTGTGAATTAATTTCACTACACACTCTTCAAAACACCAACCATAAATGTGTCACAAGTAGACAAGGATTATCAAACATGAGTTCAAGTATTGAAATTCAATAAACAACTATTTTAACAGGTGATAATTTTCTATGTCTATGATATTTCATGTTTATTTTAATCCTACTTAGTTTATAATAATTTATTTTATTCTACATGTTTTTATCTTTGGGATTTTTTTTTTGGAATATTTTATTACAAATGAATTGTTTATTTTTAATGCTTTAAGTATGTTGTATCAATATTTTTTAAGAAGAGGAAAATTTTTATAGACCTTATAGGTTTAAGAAATCTTTTGGATGTTCTATGAGTTTGTCTATCTTCTTACTTTCTAAAATTTAGACAATTATTGTAGATACTTTAATTAAAAGTAATTACCAAATGAGATTTATATGCTTTAGTGTGAATTGGTTAGCTTGAGTAACTAAATAATTTGATCATTTCTTTAGTTTAATTTTGACTTTTGCTTAGATCATTATGGATGAAAGTGATTTTTTAAAAATACATTGTAGTTTATTATTTTTAAAATATGATTCAATGGGAATTCATAAAAACTTATTAATCCGTAGACTCTCTATTGCATTTATTAAAAATTAAGTGCATATTTTTATAGACATTGGTTAACCCATAGTGATTCTTAGAAAGTGCTCTCTTTAGTAAAATATCTTAGTTGGATATGTAAAACTTATTTTATTCCCTACTTATTCCCTCTCTTTTATGTCTATTTTATTAGACTTGACTTTTACACATAAGAATTATTTTGAATATCCATGCTTAGGTTAGTTTTGTCTGTAAAATTTATTAGGTGAATTTTATTAATAAGAAAGATTTTATGAATTAGATATTCACATTAATCAAATATGATATTCGTTCATTTTGTTATTTTAAAATTGCATACCTTTAACATATGTTATGGGTTATGTTTTGTGACCCTAAAATACGAGGGAATATTTCCATCAATCGATTGAAGTGGGTTATAAACTCGTATCGATAGATCGCATATGTGAATACAAAATATTTCATATATAAATATTAAGAATGGAAGATAATGTTCTTATAAATATACAGAAATAATTATTATTTTCTTACACATGCATGGGTTGATGTAAAATAATAATAATATTAATAACTAATTAATTATAAAATGTTGAAATGAAATTATCTCTTTCTACTGATAATTGTATATATACTAAGCAAGGTAGAATGTATTCAGATTTGTGCATTGTCTTGAACAACAATATAAATATAATATTTTCAATAAAATCTAGATAAATTTCAATGTAATATCTAAAATAAAATTAAATAAAATTATTAATACAATCTTAAATAAATTAATGTAATATTTTGAATATAAAATTTTTAATAAAAATAATTTAATATCAATTTAAGGTGGAATTAAAAACCCTTATCAGATATAAGCTTCCACATTTTTAAAAAAAATTCATTAAAAATTTGAAATTAAATACAATCTCTATCATGGGCCTCCAATTCTATTATGATAAATACATAATAATATACATGTACCATAAGCATGAATTTTAGTTAAATGAGTAATATGTAGGGCTCATTTTGACATGTGAGATGGACATTTAAAATCATGTCTAAAAAAAAACTATTTTAAATGTAAAATATATAATATAACATATGAAAAATCCAAAAGACGTATCTATTATATAAAGTTGTTTCCATGAAATTATATGAATACTTAGCTACAATATATTAGCCGATGATATAGGAAATGCATTGCTTAAAAAAAAACATTTACCCATGTGAGCTAGATATATATTCCATGTAACATCATGGATAATTATCCCCATGTGGGCTAAAGACATAATATAATATCTTGCATAATTTAACCCCACGTGGGATAAATATGTAAGCAATATATTGTCATGATAAGCATTTTAAGATATGGCACCATAAAGAAAAGATAAATAATGGATGCATGGTATTTGAATCATATAAATATTATGATTAAAAAAAAACACACACACAAAACACATTGTGTTAATGTAAGTAACATACACATGATAACATACATTTTAGATAGATGATAAGGCATAGATAACAAAATTAAAGCATGGAAATGAATGTATAAAAACATTATGCATTAAAAGGCACTAAAATAATATATAATCAATGTGTTATACATGTTTTGAGCCATGAATTATGTAGAGTAAATTTTTACTCTATGTTGCATTCAAATTTTCAGTCGCGCATTGCAGTTTTGGTTTTCGCATACCTTGATTGTGGCGGCAGAGTTTTGGAGCAGAATGCGGGTTTGTTTCTTTCAATTCTTTTCTGTCTAAGTATTAAAGTGTAGCAGAGGCCGCCAAGTGGCGTAGTCTGGCCATAGGCTCTCTTTCCCTTTTTTTTAATTCTTTCATTTCATTTTGCCTAAGTGTTGAATTCGAGTGGAAGCCGCCAAGTGTCATTTTCTGAAACACGGAGCTGGCCAACTGGCATCATCCGAGACACTTTTCATAACTTTCAGGAGGGCCATAAAATGTGCCACGTATCCAATAGCAGCTAAATGGAATGCACCACGTGTCAGTATCTGCGTCTCATATCAGCACCCTCGTTTCATCTATTTTTTCGACAAAAGGGTTTCAATAAGCTAAGCAGCACGATCATGCAAAAAGCGCCAGGTGGCAGTCACAGAAGGCCCTGAACTACTTTTTTAGAGGAAAGCGGAAGTCACCACGTGTCAGCATTCGAGAGGCATTCAGTTCAACACCTGGGTTCAATGCCTTGGTTCAATGTTTTTGGTTTAATACCTTGATTAATGTGTAAATGGTGAACAGTGTTGAACTGTTGAACCATTGTACCATTTTGGTTCATCAGGTAGTTCAAGGGAGTGTTCCAAAAACTAAATGGGGTCAAAGTACCTTTTTGGAAGGTAGAAAGGCATCATTTCATTTTGTTTAAGTGCCAAAGAGTAGCAAAAAGTGCCAAGTGTCACTTTCTGAGCCCCTTTCTACTCCATTCCTGAAAGAAGTGAAAGACACCACATACTAGCAGAAGCAGGAGACACCATGTATCTTCCCAAAAACAAGCAAAGACTGCCACGTGCATCCATCCCATTTTTAAAAGTTGCTCAGGCAAGGAACGCGGTGAGTTTTATTTTGTTAAAACTACTAAGTATTGAAGAAGCCTATTGCGACAAGTGTCGAAGGCAAAGCATTCCTGAGCAGGATATAGGGAAAGTAGAAAATGCCGCGTGTCTTCGATAAATCAGGCAAAAAGTGCCAAGTGTCATTCTTCGATGCCTTCTAAGTAATAGGGAGAATTTCAAGAAATTGACTAAGTGTCCTCTTCTGTTTCAACAAGAACATAGTCTTCCATGTATCTGTTGCCACAAAGTGAGATGGAGGGAAACTCGGTGGGAGTTATTTCTGGTAGATGGAGTAGTTCACTGGGTAGATGTTTGGGGCCTACAAACATTAAAAGGGCTGCATGTTTGTCCCCTATAAGTGGAGGAAAAATAGACAGTTGAGTAGTTAAGTAGGTGATGGAATGAGAAATTTAGGCAAGAAAGGAGGTACTAGTCATGAATCAACATGCCACAGAAAGGGCAGCCGCCCCACTCCAGCATGGCCCTTCCTGATAAGACCAGCATAAATCCAAGGCATTGAATGCACCGAATGCCACACTATTTTATCTATAAAATCTGAGGCTATAAAAGAGGAAGGAGAGATACAGAAAGGAGACAAGATATAAAAAATGATGGTAATAGTTTAGACTTTTTAGAGCTCGTGACTAAGTAATATCATTTGATTTTGTCTCATTTTCTTGAGTTATAAGGTTGATGTAACTGTGCATGTTTTTTTGCCTTTTATGTGGCTAAAAGAATTAAGAATATTGAACTCTATGCCTTTGTTGATATTATCTGTGTCATTTGCAAAAGTAGTCTCTGTTGTGAGCCTCTATTTCTATTATTTCAATCTTTTACATTGATCATGCACTTCTTTTCTCTTAAATGTAAATGAATCTTACATATAGTCTCATTGTGCTCAAGATTAGGATCAAAATTACACTCAAGCACATCGCCATAGTTAGGTTTCATTTCCTACATTTGTGTTTCTATTTAATTTTCTATCTTTTTTCCCCCACACTTGATACAAAAGAAGAGAGCAACTTCTCTAAAATTTGGAGGTTGTTCCAAGCCACAATACCCCACAGCTTGAAACTTCCCATTGTTGTTGATTAGAATCAAGTGAAATTTTAAGCATAAACAATTTTTGGCACGCTTGGTGGGACCAGTCTTGAAGTTTCTTTCAAGACCATATGAACTAGAGAGCTACGAGGAGTTAGAGTTGTGGACCAGTCACCAGATCACAGTCTACTACAAATCTAGGTATTCTTTTGGCACCTTTGGTAACTAGCCCAAGAAGAAGTGTCAATCAGTTTTAACCAGCATAGAGAGTAAATATGGGAGCTCCTGTTTCCCCAAGAATTTATGAAAGCTAGAATGCTGGTAGTCCTTTGATCCTCCTAGTACCACCAGATACTTATCCTATCCTAGTAGCGTATATATTGACTCCTGATGAAGATGAAATAATCTCAAACTTTCTTCTCACCTTGCAAGATAATGAGGAAGAACATGGACAATTCCTGGATCATGTTTTAAATGATTTGTTTGTAATTATCAGGTCAAGTTATACCATTTTGTAAGATAGCTGTGAATCAGTTATAGATGAACAGAATAACATTAAGCCTCAATTACATGTGCAAAATTATTGCACTCTTTCAAGATCATCCTTTCAAGAGGTTAAAGTCATGAAAGAGGAGGATAATGCAATAGAGCTAGAGTTTAAAGCAGAAGAAGTTAAGTCAATAAATGATATAGTCAAAAGGCTTATGTTGATGAGCAAACTGTCATTGATTTGTTGATGAGCAAACCGTCATTGATTTCTTGATAACGCATACCAACATCAGGAGCCAACATTTGATGGGCTTCCAAGAACAAGAAGAGCTTATGGATGTCGAAAGCATGTTTGACTCAGACTCACTAAAATGCAGGCAAATCTGTGTGGCCTAAACAGAGGACATTTCACCAAAGATATACCCGTTTCAATCACTTATATGGCAACATAAGCTAGCTTGTCATGAATAAGATGTTAAAAATTTTGCTTTTGATCCCGGAGGGAGATAAAGATGCTTATTAATGTAGTTAGGTAGTTTCCCATTCCCATATTACTTTTGTTTTCCCGCTTTCCTTTTAAATAAGTGTTTTAAACACAGAGTTGGTAGCTTAGAATTTTTTTTAAATTCTTCAAATTTTTGCTACATTGAATGCTTCCCAAATCTTTTGAAATCTCTAAGGTACCTTGCACTACAACTTGCATAGCGTGTCCACCTCACTGTCCCCCAAAGATTGAGTAGGATCTGCTAACGATCATCTGAATTTAATGTTATTTGAGACTTGATAGGTCCATAAATATCTCTTAGCAAGATTTAAAGTTTACAAATTCTCAAGCATTCTTGCACCTACGAAAATATCTTGCTCCTTGCAATTTGTTAGCACCTAGTAAAATTTGCTTCAGCAAGAGTGTTTCTGTCTTGCACAAGGTTCATACCATGTATTATAGAAAAGGTATAGAGATGGTGGGAGCATCATCTTCACAACAAGGAGATGGGACGTCTGAATCTCTTGATAGGTTGCTTACTAGTAAATCATATGCTTCAGCTCCTGTGCAACCGTTGAGAACCTATCCAAAAACTAGAATCTCGAGATTTGGTCAAGCCAATGACCCATCAAAAGTATAAGATTACGCAAATGGAATCATGGACCCAATCTTGCAAAAAACCAATAGCAAAAATCTTAGAGAAGGGGCACACCAAAGGTGTCTTCAAAGGGCCAGAGTAGGGTGATACGAGACGTTCGCAATGAGGATATGGACCTCACAACTGGCTCAATTCATTATCTCAACTGTGCATCCATGCCCTAACTTGATTGAATTATGCATAGACTTGCTCCATGCACCATCTTGCATCATTCAACAGGGTCTCTTCATGGTGAAAATCACACCACCAGCTATCAGAGACATGCTAGTCATACATTATGACAATACCACTACATTCCCCACTATTGCTAGGATGTAAAAAATGTGGGTGAACGTCAACACTTAGACAAGGTTTTTGAGGTCTGAGTTACAAATGGCCGATGGTGATACTACAGTACCCATGCTCCTTGCGCCAAGAGCTCAATTCACGCCATCTAGCCAAGACGCGCTGTCAATGATGGCTATCATTTTTGGCATGAAGGATGACATGGTGGTGTATGCAAAACAAATGGCCATCCTTTTCAGGTTGAAGACAGTCGACAAGATGCAAGAGTATCGACTTGACTTCTTGGAGCACATTGACTTTTCAATAGTGGAACAACTAACCCAATTCAAATCAAAAGGGATGTTTAGGTATTCCTCTTATTTGTTCCATCTCATACTATATCAAAACCCTGACCTTTTCACCCAACATATGAATCTGAACATGTATGGCCCAAGTTTTGACCCCCAAAGGACCATTCTTGTGTCTGCATGGACACACATTTTATCAAGAACTAGCGACCTGTATGATTTTTGGAAACTATTCATTACCCCCACTTTTTGTTGCCTTAGCCCTGAACCTATCATGAACAGGTTATTTCCAAGTGTTTCGAACCTCCTAGTTAGTTGTTTAATCTCGTGTGACTTTTATTTTGGGTCTCACCACATAATCATAAGGTTTCATAGTTTTTGTGGGGAACCAGTGTTGCTACTGAAGACTGTAACTCATAGGTTGGCATTCCTAGAAGTCACTACGTAGGTGTCAGTAGTGGCCAATGAGTATGGCTCCGGGAAGAAGAAGAAAAAAATGTACAATCTCCCATGGATGGCCAACAGCATGAGACTAGAAACCAGAGATGCTGAGACTATGCTACTGAGAAAGCTAGCCTTCCTAGGTTTCCTACTAGTTGAAGACAAATGGGTTTATGACCCAAGTGGTTTCATAGCTTCCTGGGTAAGGACCAATAGAATTGGGGCTAGGATTGCACATGAAGGCCACCGTTTTTGAGAGACCAAAAAAAACCCTATGGAAGATGCTCCTAGTCTTTATGTTGAATTGATAGATTTGCCCCTGCCACAGAATAGGCGATGGGAAACCTTCTATGATAAGTAGAGGGATTATGATCCCAAAGTCAAGATGACTTCTAGTTTGAGAAGGACATTGAAAAACAAAGATTGGGATGCAGAGAAGATTGAAGCCTATTGGAAATATAGGCAGGAAATTTCTCAAACCACCCATACTTTTAGAAGCATGGATTTAGATGAAAGATGGGAGGAACTCTAAGATGAGTGCCATCCCTCCCTTATATCTAGCCTAGAAACAAGCAAATTGCTGACGTTTGGTACAGGGCAGGAAGCTAGAGTGGGACCAAGCTAGCAACCATAGGCCTCAGAGCAAGCTGCAACTGTAGTCACTACATCAACCTAGCCCCAGCCTCTTAGCATCATGGAGCAACAAAGGAGTATGGTGTCTTCACCACCAAAAGCTTCCCCATCATTGAAAGTGATTGAAATCCCTGGTTCTCCACATGCACCAATGGCAACAGTAGATGTGGAAAGGAAGTAGATGTAGCCAAAATTAGAGACACCCAGGAAGAGAAAGAGGGTGCAGTTCCATGTTGATTCAAAGGAGGAAGAGGAACCTTCATAGTGCCAAGTACAGAGCACTTTAATTCCCTCTTAATTAAGTATTACTCCTTTTCCTCCCTCTCAGTTTGTTCCTTCCCCTATTGATGTGATGCCTCCACCTAGCCAAATGACACCTCCTGCCACTGCTGCCATCCCTATTTCACACTTCACTCCATCCTTGATGCCTCAAGCCCTAATGTTACCCCATTTTTCCCCTTTATTTCCAAAAAGATGCCCCTTCATCTCACCCATATCCAACCACTGGCTATTCAATATGGCCTACCACAGGGATATCCTTTTGCAAGAGGACACATTGCATCCCCTTCCACCTTCCAAACGTAGGCCAATGCTACTAGGAGGGCAAGAGAATCCTAGATGGAGAAAAAGAAAACTAAAGAGAATAAATCATTGGCTGCCCCACACCTAAGGTCACAATTTGACCCTACTCAGCAGCAACTGACGGTGACCCATTTGTCACCCAACATCATCAAGCTGAGTGAGTAGATGCAACTGGAGGATTATACAATGAACATAGTGGCCATTGATATGTCCCTGTTCAGGCCCCATGACAGAGTTGAGCTATTGACATAATCCACTTATATAGTCATAGAAGATTGTTTGAAAACATCAAGAAGACTACAGAAGATGGAGGCTGATTTGGCCAAAGAAAAGGCAAACTATAGCAATTTGGCCGAAGAAATCAATAAGAAAGATAATGAAATAGCAAGCCTGAATAAATAGTTGCAAGATACTATTTCCCTTTAGATTCACTAGGTAGTCCAAGCCCAGAATGATTCATTAAAAGCAGAGCTAACACATGCAAAAGATGCAGTGATGACCCTTAGGTGGGAAAAAGCAGCATTACAGGGAAGATTCGAAAGACATCAGCTATAAGTTACTTAATTACAGTAGAAGCTACTAGATGAACAAAACAATACTGTGGCTTTTCAAGCCCAATTCCAAGTAAAGCAGCAGAAAATGGTGCAACTGATGCTAGAGCTGACTAATAGGCCAAAATGTGTCAGAGTGATAAAACTAGTAAAGGAGCTCTACGAATCAATGTGGAAAAGAATCTCCTTAGAGATTATTCAGCTCAGGCCATCTCTCACCTTCCTGCTCAATGCATAGCAATTTTGTGAGAGGGTGGAGGATTTAGTGAAGAACACTCTGGCTACAGTCTCCAACAGAGTCACGGACTCCCAGACCTTATTGTAGAAGCTCTACAATGCAATAGATGTGACATTGGTAGCTGTGGGAATCATTGATAGAATGGTCACTGTGAAACGAGTCAATGAGGTGCTCAGTTGCAAGGAGCTTCCTGAAGTCATGAAGGAACGCATCAATGAGATGAGGTAGCACCTTGAAGATCTAGTGCAACTAGGTCTTCCTTCTCCATTTTTGGATGCCAACACGGTGCTGATGGTTGATCAAATTGAATCATTACTGCTGGCCAAACAAAAGGATCAAATAGTTTTCTAGAACCTATGGGATGATTCCTCAGTCTCAGAAGTTGAAGCTGTTCTGGTTCCTGTTTCCCAGTGAGAATTCAAACTGAAGGCTATAGTTAATATTCTACAAAAAAATTCACACAAGGATATCATCAACCTTGATCTAGCTTTCATTGAATTGTAGAACAAGCAAGGGTTGTCTGACCATGAATGGTCCATCTACCAGACAACACTTTTGAAGTTGTAAAATTTTGAAATTTTGACAAAGCAGGAGTTGTGTTTCTTTTTGAGTAGGCTCAAAAGTCTTGGGGTTGCCAATAATTGTAGAGTAAATTTTTACTCTATGTTGCATTCAAATTTTTAGTCGTGTACTGCAGTTTTGGTTTCCACATACCTTGGTCATGGCGGCAAAGTTTTGGAGTAGAGCGCGGGTTTGTTTCTTTTGATTCTTTTCCATCTAAGTATCGAAGTGCAGTGGAGGCTACCAAGTGGCGTAGTCTGAGCATAGGCTCTCTTTCCCTTTTTTTTATTCTTTCATTTCATTTTTCCTAAGTGTTGAATTTGAGTAGAAGCTGCCAAGTGTCATTTTCTGAAACACAGAGCCGGCCACTTGGCATCATCTGAGACACTTTTCATAACTTTCAGGAGGGCCACAGAATGTGCCACATAACCAATAGTAGCTAAGTGGAACACACCACGTGTCGACATCTACATCTCATATCAGCACCCATGTTTCATATATTTTTTTGATGAAAGGGTTTCAATAACCTAAGCAGCAGGATCATGCAAAAAGTGCCAGGTGGCAGTCACAGAAGGCCCTGAACTACTTTTTCAAAGGAAAGTAGAAGTCACCATGTGTTAGCATCTGAGAGGTAGTCGGTTCAATTCCTGGGTTCAATGCCTTGGTTCAACATTTTTGATTTAATACCTCGATTAACATGTAAATGGCACGCAGTGTTGAACCGTTGAACCATTGAACCATTTTGGTTCATCGGCCAGTTCAAGGGAGTGTCCCAAAAACCAAAGGGGGTCAAGTACCTTTTCAAAAGGTAGAAAGGCATTGTTTCATTTTGTTTAAGTGCCAAAGAGTAGTAAAAAGTGCCAAGTGTCACTTTCTAAGCCCCTTTCTACTCCATTCCCGAAAGAAGCAGAAGACGCCACATACCCCTAGCAAGAGAAGTAGAAGACGCCACGTATCTTCCCAAAAACAAGTGGAGGCTACATGTGCATCCATCCCCTTTTTAAAATTTGGTCAGGTAAGGAATGTGATGAGTTTTATTTTGTTAAAATTGTTAAGTATAGAAGAAGCAAATTGTGATAGGTGTCGAAGGTTGAGCATTCCTGAGCAGGATATAGGGAAAGCAGAAAATGCTGCCTATCTTCAATAAATGAGATGAAAATCACCAAGTGTCATTCTCTAGTTCCTTCTAGGTAATAGGGAGAATTTTAGGAAATTGACTAAGTGTCCTCTTCTGTTTCAACAAGAATAGAGTGTTCTGTGTATCTGTTGCCGCAAAGTGAGATGGAGGGAAACTCGGTGGGAGTTATTTTTGGTAGATGGAGCAGTTCACCAGGTAGATTTTTAGGGCCTACAAACATTAAAAGGGCCGTCTATTTGTCCCCTATAAGCAGAGGCAGAATAGACAGTTGAGCGGCTAAGCAGGTGATGGAACGAGAAATTTAGGTGCAGAAGGAGGTACTAGTCATGAATCGACATGCCACAAACAAGGTAGCCGCCCCACTCGAGCATGGCCCTTCTTGATAAGACTAGGATACATCCAAGGCATTGAATACACTGAATGCCACACTATTTTATCTGTAAAATCTGAGGCTATAAAAGAGGAAGAAGAGATATAGAAAGGAGACAAGATATAAAAAATGATGGTAACAATTTAGACTTTCTAGAGATCGTCATTAAGTATTATCATTAGATTTTGTCTCATTTTCTTGAGTTATAAAGTTGATGTAACTGTGCATGTTTTTGTGCCTTTTATGTGGTTGAAAGAATTAAGAAGATTGAACTCTATGCCTGTGTTGATATTATCTATGTCATTTGCAAAAGTAGTCTCTGTTGTGAGCATCTGTTTCTATTATTTCAATCCTTTACATTGATCATGCACTTGTTTGCTCTTAAATGTAAATGAATCTTACATATAGTCTCACTGTGCTCAAGATTAGGATCAAAATTACACTTAGGCACATCGCCATAGTTAGGTTTCATTTCTTGCATTTGCGTTTTTGTTTAATTTTCTATCCTTTTCCCTGCACACTTGATACAAAAGAAGAGACCAGCTTCTCTAAAATTTGGAGGTTGTTTCAAGCCTCAATATCCCATAGCTTGAAACTTCCCATTGTTGTTGATTAGAATCAAGCGAAATTTTAAGCTTCAACAAATTATAAACTTCAAACACAAAAAAATTGTGGGATTAACCTGGATGTCCTTGAACTACAATAATATATATAAAATCAATAAATTAAAGCATGTTTAACATAAATAATATTCTACTTAAGATTCAGTTCTCAGTGTAATCTAATCATTATTAAATAACCATATACGAATAAATGAAAACCCCTAAATATAATAAAATATCACAAGATGATATATGCCAACATACAAGGTCCTAAATGCCTCAAGAACACATAGGTCTTCATTACAAACTACACATCTCTTGAACAATCTAAATGGAATGTATGGAATAAATATGAGAAGTATAAATGTATAGAATTTATAATTTTAAACCTATAAATAACCATATTGGTTATCTCACAATTTGATCTTATTGGTCAAGTGAGTTACTTATTTTATATTAACTCGCTTATTTATGCCTAATTTTTCTATTTATTAAATTAAAAATATATAAATACTCTAACTTAGGTTAAATTATGTGTGTCTATTTACACTTGGAATTAATTATTTGTGTTCTAATTAATTTTAAATTGTAAAATAAAAATCTGGTTTACGAGAGATAATTAAATCAGTTTACTATAAACACATAGTGATGTACAAAATTTATAGAAGTTGTAAATTATGAAATATAGAATCTAGGGTTAAGGTTGGAGAGACATTCTTGAAAACTAATTTATTATTTATATATTATGTTTTTGATAATTGTGATTATGTAAAACTATTGGCAGAGACCTAAAAACATAGCGTTAATTTAAACTTTTTTTTGTTGTATGTTAAGACAAGTGTGCAATAGTCAATCAAGGTCACAGTGACTTATTTTTCCTCTACTACGACCTTATATGTGTTGATTGTATGTTGAATCTAAAATTTTTAGGATGTTTTCCTCTATCTATAGGTTAACTATTTATAAATGATATTTTAGTTGATGCACAAATAACCTATAAGAGACAAAACCATAGCCTTCACAATGAACAAACAAGATCAAAATTTTAAATGCAGGGGGAGTGGAAAAGTGGGATGTGGTTGTGTTATCCTCATAAAACCTGTTGTTGACTAAGTGTTGACTAAATAGTCTATGTGGACCTCAAGATGATGTAGGTATCCCTATGGGAGAGATCATATAAGTGTTATGAATGCAACTAACAGTTGATTATAATGTTTGTCAAAGAATGGACTTCAACCTATGTAATGAAATTGATTATATGTTTCCTCATTAAGGAATATTATATAATATAATTAAGGTTAGATTAATTAGATCCATAATAATAATTGAAAAAAGAAAATAATACTTGATAATTATGACTGAGTCGCTTAGAAGGGGTGACCTCCAAGACAATGCAATAATATTAGAATTCACAATATGATCATCAAAGACTAACCACTACCTTTTATATATACTCTACTTATTCATGATTATCCATAGGTTTACCATACTAAGAACATAAAGTAATGAAATAAGATATAATGAATGGTATATAACTCACAATTTAGACACACATATGCATAGATGCACTATAGGTTAAGGGTCAATAATTCCCCTCCCATTCAAAACAACATTGCCCTCAATGTTGACTTAAATTTGGATGTTGTTGTAATAAAAACTAATCCTCCCATTTTTCATCTTCATGATTCAAAATATTCTACTTCATCAAATACTCATTAAAATCTATTATTTGTAGCCTTTTTGTGCATGTGTGAATGATCTCCTTAGGTTTCAAAATGCCTTTCTCTTCTTCATCTAGTTCAGTTAACTTAGTCTAAGTAGAAAATCTTTGTCCAATGACCTTATTTAGGCAAGATACATGAAATACTATATTTATGCAAGTGGATTAGCTAGCTTTAGTGTGTATGATACACTTTCAATTTTTTGCATGATCTAATAAGGGTCATAATATAAAGGAGAAAGTCTGTTATCCTTTTTATGCTTATTCAAAGACATATACTTATATGTATAAAATTACACAAAGACACAATCATCAATATCAAAATTCCTCTCACTATAGTGACGTTCAACTTGTTGCTTCATTCTATTTATGTCATTACTAAATTCTCCCTTAAATTGGCTAGTACCTCCTGTTGATGTTAAATGTTTTTTTTTAATAGAATAAAACTTGTGTTGCACCTTCATAGATGAAGTGATGGATGGGGGATGGTATCCATAAAGTGACACCAAGGGTATATTTTATCAGAGCTATGGAAATAAGTGTTGTACCAACATTCTACTAGTGGTAGCCAATGGACCCAACATTCCTATGTATCTGAGGTAAAACAATAGAGATACCCTTCTAGGAATTTGTTGAAAACCTCTAGTTTCCCATAAAATTAAGGATGATAAGATGATATATGATCTAATAAAATACCTATTATCAATAAAATTTTAACCCTAATGAGGTCTACTCTAGCCTCCTTCAATTTGATGTAACATGAAAACATCTCTCAAGTTTTGGGTGACCTATGGGAGAGATGAATCTTTAGATTGAAGGGCTATCTCCCTTCCACCCCACCTACAACTAAAAGCTAATCTACTTGATTTGAAGAAAAATGGATAGAAGAAGAATAACACTAAGTTGATAGAGGTGATGCACCAATATTAACTCCACAAGACTACATAAATTTGAACTATGAAATGGTAATTTGCATAAACTCATCTTAACACTCAAGGTTATTCTAACAAAAAAAAATTCAACGTGAAGGTAAGATTTCATGTATTTATCAAGGTAGATGAATAGAAGGTTTGATTATAGACATTATTATTCTTCATTACACTTAAAGACATTAAAAAAAAAAAAAAAAAAAAAAACTACACTTCATGTCACCTGTTAGAAGATAGATTACTTGCACAAAGCATGAGAGAGTGACATGAACACAAGGAGAGATAACTATTAGTTGCCATTCAACCATGAACTACTCCACATGCTTAAACAAGAAGATAAATTAAAAATAGTTTGAAATATTTTTTTCAAAATCAAAATAAGTACTGAAACTATCAAGGCTTTTCCATACCATATGTGTATCTATTACAAGGCCAAAAGTGACTGCTTATATAGAGAGTTAGGAAGAGAGATAGAGAGAGGGGCATAGGAGAAGGAGATTGACAATTGTATATATCAGAGTTAAAATTAAATAGTTATGAACTAGACTAAACATACTTTCAAATCCATGTGTATGTCCTTTGAATATGCTTCATCCTCCAAATGGCCTAGGAGTTAGAACATAGCTTGACATCTTGATCATCTTCTTGAAAACTTATCTTTCTTGCATTAGCAGAGTGATAAATGGAATTATCAATCATAAATTCACAAATACTTACTTCAAACCCTCTCCTTTGAAACATTACCTACACTTAGAAACTCCTCTGATCTGACATTTCATCATTCATATGCCTAGGTGTCTCAAAATTCCTCATTTCTCATGCCTAGCTTTGTCCAAGTGGTTCAAAAATTGAGATCATCATCTCCAAGTAATTGTATCTCCATATATGGCCTTAAAATATCTTATTTTACCTCAAACAATCCATTTTGGGTTTTCAAATAACTCCCAAGTCTCCATTTTGCTCCTCAAGCTCTCATTAGGCCTATTTTCCTTGTATCCCTAAAAACCTATAAACCTCCTTGTGTAGGGAAGTGTAAAAATGGTAATGACAAACTAAGGTCATATTTGAGGACACAATATGGATTTACAAATCTATGCCAAGATTCAGGACCAAAGAGAGTGGAAGTGCTTTTTCTGCCTTTATCTCTCCTCAATTAGGCCTCATTGCCTAGAACCCTATTTTTATATTCTAGACCTCTCCCACACATGTGAAATCATCTAAAATCTTTTGATTAACTTTAAATATCCTTTTTCCAACCTCCATGTCAAATTTGAGGCCCTTAGACCCTGTGAAAGTGTAAGAACCATGAAATGGCCTTGCCAACTAGTTTCATTTTAGCCCTGTTTGAGGTTGCTTTGGAAAATGAGCTTTGTTGGATCACTTTAAAAATGTCCTATGAATATTTTTGGATTTAATAGGTGTAACACATCCCAGATGACATTTCCAAATAGTTTTCAAGTTTTCCTTTTCTCAAAACCCCTATAAAACACCAAAAACCATGCAAAATAGTGCATTAATTACAATTTATGCAACTACAAGTAAAAACAAATTAATCATGGAGAATCCAATTGGAGTCCTAAATAATTTCTAGAAGTATTCAATGGAAATATAGGTCTTTTCATGTACTTTATGAGTTCATCTCTCACATCGGGTCTCTAGTAGGGTTTTAGGAGGGTTTAGAGTGGCTTAGGTTCGTAACAATTGTTCATAAACCCTAGGCCCTCAATCCATAAACCAATGCCACAGTTTTAAATTATACTATATTTCTCAACTATCCATAGGTGTTGAGGTTCCCATGTATCTTCACCATATAGTTTTGAGTGTGAAAAGCTAACTCTTGGTCTACAAACTGGCCATTGGAAAGGTGTCTGAGTTCTTAAACATTATTCATGCATGCTAGAGGCTCAATCCAGCAACTCATGCCATAAGAATGAAGTTTTGAGACCTAATTCTCATCTATAAAATCCTCTTATCTCCATGTACAAGATCATGTCCTCACCGAGTAAGAGAATCTTTGATTTAAATTGAAGTCGCTCATTAGAGGAGTTGGAGATGGTATTAAGAAGTCAAACTATACTTTTCTTGATTTCCTCTATCCATGTATGGTCTTGAAAGGTTTTTGATTTGTCAATTATCCTTTAAAATACCTTAGAATTCAAATTTACTCTCAACAAGTTACTTTTTTTCATGACTGTACTTTATGGTCTGTGTATGGTATTAGACTTATATGGCTTAAACAAAGCTTCTAGTGTTTGCTTCATTTTTTATTGAGTCTTAGTGGTATTATGGAGTCATGTCATCATAGGGAGTATTTCCATATAGACTAAATCCCTGTATAGGCCTATATTTTATTCAAGACAAGTAGCCTTTTGTAATAGAACCAGGTAGACCTATAGGCTCCTAATTGACTATGTGTGTAGGGTTTAGGATGAAATTTATCTTTGATTATCTCCTCTAAACCTTTTTTTAAGTCCATTGAATTTCCTGACCTCATGTAGTCTCATTACTTGATCATGTTCTCATCCAAAGTTTATTCTCATTGATTGTAGGTGGCCATATCTAGCTTACTTGTTTAAGAAACTTGTAGGTGGTCCTTTAAATGGTCTAGCTACATTTTGTGTTTTAAGACTTATATTGCCAATCCATGGTTATCTCAATGATTTTGTTTCATTATGGGATGTTTTGAACTTTTCTTTGCATTGCCTAAAACAATATAATTTTCCAAGCACACACTGTTAGTTTACCTTCTCAAAATGGTTATAGGTGTGAGTCCTTGAAGTCTTGACTATGTATCAGGAGTTGAAAATTATGTTGAGCCTCATTAGACACTTCATTACAATACTGAGGGTTCATTACCTTTCACTAACCTTATGCAACTTCTTCAAATCCTTGTATTCTAACAAACATATGCCTTGCTTCTCATATTTGAACATATATAGTTGTAGGTGTTGATTGGGTACATCTCAATGCATGAGCCTTTAAATTGACTCTCTCAACACCATCATTATATGTTGAAAATATTCAAACCTTATGGAGAGTTCTTTCTCCCTTTCTATAAGTTCCATTTGAATTTTCATAGCATTTTAAATCTCTTCTTTTTATCATCATACATAAGCCTATGCATGAGTGTTAAATCCTATAGAGTCTCCTCTCAACTCTCTCTTGACTTCAGATGACCTGGTATCTTCACTAGTTTATGACACTTCACGTCTACATTGAGCATTGAAATCATGTTTCCTACCTCGACTTTGTTCATTTTTGTAAGACAATTAGCTTTCAGTCAAAAAGAGGACCTATAGGTCTATCACCTATAGGTCTCTATTTTGCTTGCATAGGCTATTAAAGAGTCACTTATTGAATCTTAATTTGTGAAGATGTATCAATTATTTCCATATATATTATCACCCTCTCCATAAGCTTATGCTATTTGAATAAGCATATGCCATCTTCAAATTATCCATTTGGTCTATACAAGCCTGTGTGTCATTCAGCTCAACGTTCTGTATGGAAGTTTGTCTTTAGAGGTTAGTTCTCTTCATCATGATTTTGGTGATAATGGTAGAGTCTATCAAGGTCATACAGGTTTGATGAGTAGATATGACCCTTTTGTATGGCTTAGACATACTCCGCATAGAAATTAGGTCTCATGGATGTCTGCCTATAGGTCTATGGACCTGCGAGTGGCTAGAACACACTTCAACATTATTTGAGAGTATAATTTGACCTCACCTCTCAACACCTTTAACTTTTCATCTTATCCATAGTATTCTCTTATGCTACATTGGTCTCTTATTTCCACTTGGTCCAACCTTGATGTTCAAACCTATAGATGATGATTTATGCACAGACCATGCTTTTCAAAGAGCAAGACATGATGCCTCTTGAAGGACTATTTGTAAAGAGATAATTATCAAAAGAGAACACATTAATTATGGGATATTGAGGAGTTTTTCATGAATGATGAAGTACATGAAATCTCTAAAAATGACAAACATCCTAGACAAACCAAAAATAGACTTACAGTAGGGTGGTATGCCCACACACTTAAGACACTTTTCCTCTTATTGAAGACACTTCATAGAGTTGAATTGGATGATTAAACTTCCATTTAAAATATCTATTTGACCTCTGAAAACATCCTTCAAAACTATTCTTCTCAGTCAAATTTGGAAGTGAAGAAATAAGAACAAAATCAGACCCTGCTTGGATGGACAAGGCATAGTGACATGCTACCACTCTTAGCGATTCTTCATAAAGGAGGGGCCATGACTATGCAAACTAATGCCACTAATTTAAATCCCATTAGGAATCCTAACAATGGCAAAAGTTTCATCTCCCAACTGTCTCTCCTGGTCGTACCATTCATCTGCTTTTTGCCTTTCTAAGCTTGTGAAGGTAGCAATGGAGGAGAGAGAGTCTCTTAAGCATATGTATGACCTAAAGCCTAATACAAAACTTGAAACTAATATTTAGAAGCCCAAAGGACACTCTAAAACCGTTTTCAACTTAATCATAATCTTCGAAGGCCATTCATGTTCCCAAAAGTGCTTATAAAGTAGTATTTTGCTCCTTTTAAACATTAAACCTAAGTTTTTCAATCTATGACCATCTCCAAACATTATGTAGCATTAGGTATGTTAGTGCCCAAAATTTCACTAAGCATTTATGCCTTGTTTTCAAAATATTAATTCCTTATTTATCTAACCTTTACCCCAATCAGCAAATGTGTTCACTCGAGTTAACACAAACCCTACTCTCGTGTTCATATTGTAAAAACCCCTACAAAATCCTTGTTTTGACTAGTGTTTAATATTTTCATGTTTTAATAACCTTGTAAGGTGTATGATGAAAGGGAGTACGATAGAAATTTTAGGATTAAATACAAATTTTGAAAGTTGTAAATGAGGCTCCAAAATCTATAAGAGATTTTGGTGGGAAAAACAACTTATAAATTAAACTTCCTCAAAATGTAAATTGTAAAATGCGGTCAACTCTCCTAAACCTGTCAGTCAATGTAAAGTAGAAGCCCATATGAAACATTGGCGGACATTTGTAAAGGAAACACAAGATGTGAAAAGCATTTCTCAAAAGTACATGTTGCAAAGTGTTCATGGACCTCTTGACCTGCTAAGAGAAAGATGTTGACCTTTCCACGTGGAAAGGATGAATAGTAAAATGCAGCAATTAAAAAGAAAAGTGTCAAAACATTAACACATTGGCCACGTAATCAAAGGCTTCATATTGGAGTATGGGTTTGTAAAATTCCCAAAGCACACGCGGTGAATAAGACCACGTGGAAAGGCAAGGAAATAAAACAAAATTTTACAAAGGTAAGACGTGGGCCCACATATAGAAAGTTTTAATGCAAATGCAATTTTGCACTTGTAAATTGATACCCACGTGGGTGAGTGACACGTTGGAATAAGTGTGAAAAACAAAAAAAAACAAAAAAAACCACACCATCAGACCCCTACCACATGGAAAGATGAGAAGTGAAACAAAATTTTAATTTTGTTACACTTGGGAAATGCGTGGATGCAAGGAGTAGTTGGTAGAGTTCTATTGTCAAATAGCAAGTTTGATAAATAGACCAAATTACAATTAGGAAATGAAGGTCTGCAGCGGAGAATTGGAGCTAAGATGCAACTTGGCCAGTTGATAACTTGCAAAGTGCGAAAAAACTTCCGACTCCCGATGGAGAAGATCATGACAGTCAAGGAACAATTTGTAATATGCAAATTGCATGTCAAACCCTTAGACCCACTGTTCAAGGTCAAAAAATAAATGGTGGAAGTTTTGGGAAGAAAACCAAATTTACAAGTTGTAAAGTGCTGCTGCAGCTCCCAGTCCTGCGGATTTCAAAAAGTATCCAACAGATTAAGTGGCAACATAAGGGCAGTAAAGAAAATGCCGGGTATAGTTTTCATCCCTTTCCATGCTGCTGTATATGACTTTTAATGTTTCAATGGCTATAAGTAGCTTCACGGATGTAAGAAAAGGCTCCACGTTAGAGTATGGGTTCGTAAAATTCCCAAAGGACACACACGGTGAATGAGACCATGTGAAAAGGCAAGGAAATAAAATAAAATTTGACAAAGGTAATACGTGAGCCCACATATAGAGTAATCGTCGAAACTTTTTAATGCAAATGCAATTTTACACTTGTAAATTGCAAAATGAGGCTGAGCTTCCAAAACCTGAGATAAAAGGTAGTTGCTACCCACATGGGTGACTGCCACATTAGAATAAGTGTTTGAAATTTGAAAAAAGAAGCCACGCCATCAGACCCCTACCACGTGGAAAGATAAGAGAAGTAAAACAAATTTTTAATTTTGTTTAGGGTTGGGAAATGCATGGACGCAATGAGAAGTTGGTGGAGTTCTGCGGTCAAATGGTAAGTTTAACAAATCTGCCAAGCTGCAATTAGGGAATGAAGGTCCGCAACAGATAATTGGAACCAAGATGAAACTTATCAAGTTGCTAACTTGTAAATTGCAAAATGACTTCCAGATCCTGATGGAAAAGGTCACAACACAGAATACAAGTCAAGGAGCAATTTTCAATGTGCAAATTGCATGTCAAACCCCCAGACCTGCTGCTCAAGGTCAAGAGATAAATGGCAGAAGTTTTGGGAAGTAAAGAAAATTTATGAGTTGTAAAGTGTTATTGCAGCTCCCAAGCCTGTGGATTTCAAAAAGTATTCAACGCTCCAAAACCTGCAGCACATGCCCTCAGCAGATTAAGCAGTAACATAAGGGTAGTAAAGAAACTACCAGGTGCAGTTTTCATCCCTCTCCATATTACTGGATAAGACTGTTAATGTTTCAAAGATTGGAATTAGCTCCGTGTATGTAGTCAAAAGAATGAATGATCTTTTATTTTTCTACGGTGTTAGCGTATGAGTTTTAATATGAGAGATTTAGCCACTTTTGAAATTGAAAATTTTGGTAGCTATAAGTCGAGTTGTCACATGGACATGTGAGGTGTGTCTTGAGCTTTCACAAAGGAATTTTAAATGTTTGGATTGTGGAGAGATGTATAATATGAGTTAATAAATGTTTCATTATTTCCCATGCTTATTCCACACTAATTTTGTTGTCCACTAGTATGGCTCCTACAATGCTTTCTACTATATCTCCTAGTGCTTTTGGAGTTTTAACTCCATGAAGTGAAGAAGGATGACCTTTTCCCCATATAGAATGATGTAAATCCCTAGGAAATCTCTTATATTTCCCCAAAAGCATGCCCGAACCATGGTGAAGATACTACTGTAAAATTATATTCTACAAAAAATATATGCAAAAGTTTCATTGTTGATAGCTACAGAATCTATTAAAACCCCTGGCATAAGGTCAACATGTGCTTCAAAAAGACGCTTTCTGATAATAAAATCTAATACAGAGTCCCCAAGTATTTCCAGTTGTTGATAGCAACATCCTCCTTTAGAATCTTCTTGTAAAGCATGTGTTTTAGCTTCTACAAAAAGGCATCTATGTTGGGGTGTGCATTGAAAACCAAAAGTTTCCTTATTTGAGGAACATTCATCTCTATTTGTGGCCACAACATTGTAATATATATCAAGGGTTCCCCAATGTAGGAGAGGATGTGCCTCTAGATGATATTGTTTTTCATAAAGTTTTATGTGTAAATGGATAGTTCATCAATACAGAAGTCCAAAGTTTGAGAAGAGATCATTGAAAAGAGTTAAAAAGAGGTTTCTTCCATCTACGTGCATGCCTAGTAAAGTTGAAGCTTCTTATCTATGAGTAGTGGGAGTAATGAATATTTGGAGCCTCAAAGATAGTTAGTGTTCAAAATGCTATTAATATTGTTTGTTGGAAATGTCCATGCATGCTTGGGCAATACAGATTTGTGTTGGTGAATGGTTTAGATCCGAATGTATTACGTACAAAGATAGGTTTTTGTGTTGAGGCATTATACAGAGAAAGAGTTGGCTTCTAGAAAGAGCTTATATAGGGTGATTTAATAAGCCAAGTTGAATAGTTGACCAAGTGGAGTTCCTAAGTGGGAAAACAACATGCAAAACACAAGTCTTCAAAATGCCAATTGTAATATGCAGTCCAACTTCCTAATCCCATCGCTAAACTCATAAAATGGATAAAATCAACTCAAATGGAGCTCTAGGGAGATTTCAAGGAGGAATACAATTTTACATTTTTGTAAATGTGCAAATTACAAATTACACTCAGATCTCCCGAACTTGTTAGTCAACATCAGTCAGCCATGAGGTCGCAATTCAAAGTGGAACTTTCAAGGCCAATTAGAATTTTGCATTTTTTCAAATTAAAAATTGCACTTGAAGTTCCTAAGTCTGTATGGGAAATTTTGAGGGGAACTACAAATCCATAATGCAAGTTTCAAAATTACAAATTGTAAATTGCACTTGAAGTTCCCAAACCCGACGGAGAACTTCTGAGGGGAACTACAACTATAAATTGCAAGTTAAAAATCTTCAAGTTGAAAATGTGTTGTTGAGCCCTAGATTCACACCATACAAAGGAGGTGCAAAATTGTAAATGGGACACAATGTTCCCCATAAGTCTAAAAGGTGAAAAATAATGCACTTAAGCATAAAAAAGGTTTGGTGGCAACCCTAAAAAGTCAAAATGGAAAAAGCAATGTGTTAAAAGGCACATTGGAGTAAAAAGAAAAAAAAAAGGTAAAATGAGTTAAGTCTTGTATTTTTTGTGTTTTAATTGCTTTGAACACCTCCATGGGAGAAATGTTGTAGGTTTGCAAGGTCAAGGTGCACCATTCCAAAGAAGATTTCTCAAGTGGCCATGGATCTAAATTATTCCAATTCTATCATTACAAGGCCAGTGTTGTCCTTTAGCATGCACAAAAGGAAGGGCAGTTGTCCAAGAGATTCCAAATTTGTAAATGAGTGGTTAAAGACATGTCTAGGAAGTTGTATAAGAAGACAAAGAGTTTGTTTGGATCCCAAGGGAATAGTCTCCCTCAAGCTCGAATACAATTCATTTTTAGCAAAGTGTATCAAGGGTTTGCTTCAAATCTTCATCATTACATGGAGAGACAGTTAAAAGAATCATTTTCCTTGTAAAGTCATGGAGATTCTAGATGTGACAAAGAGTATATTCCATCTGGAGCATCTTGACAGAACTTTGGTAGATGATTGCAAATTTTCAATAATGCAAATTGAAACACATATTCTTGAAGGAAAAAGGGGCGAGAAATTTGTATAAAAAGAGGGCTTGTCCTTTTTTTCAAGTTTGTTGTTGGTTTTTTGTTTTTTTTAGGTCTATGCTCTTCCAAATTTTAGGATCCATTGTTGTGTGTGCATTTTGTCTCTCTTGCTAAGGTGGTTGAATTTGTACAACCATTATGAAGCTCTGAGAGCATTGTAATATGTCTCTCCCATTTAAGGACCAAACTCACCATGCTTGTCCCCATGACAACATTTTGAAACAATGATGTATGTAAGATTTTCTTTTAAGATAATGGAAAATACTTCTGATTTTTACTCTTTCCTTTTAATGAAGTGTAGTTAAGTGTTTTAAATTCTCTAGTGATTGGATATCTGGTTTAATGCATATGAATGGTTGTCATCTTTGGCTTAGCTATAGATTATAAACCCCTTTTTGTATTTTGATTTGGAAACATGTTATTGATAACCTATAAAGGGCACCCTAGGTTTATGGATATGATAGGAAAATGTAGTTGAATATCTAGCTGCAGTGTATGCTTTAGGGTTTCAAGAATCATTTGGGTATTTGCATTATATTGGCACCAATAGATGTAAATCACTCCAGGTAGTTTCCATGGCTTGTATTTCAATCCTTTACACCTTTGCAAATGAATAATGTCATGTATGCTGAAAGAATTCCTATTGTTTAAAAAACCACACCACTATTTTATAACTATTCTAGCTTGCCCTACCCTATTCTACCTAACAAACAATATAGTTGTTACATATTAAAAGTGTTATTTTCCTATAGATGCATGAATATTACATACTTAAAATGTATCTATGGTTTGCATTTTGAAGTTTAACATTGCAATCTCCCATTTGACCCCTTATTGTTGAAAATTTATTTTGAAATGAAAGTTTCAATCATATCATCATCTGTCTTTAGTAGCTCGTGTCTTCCCTAGTGCATTTGTTCATTCCACTTGATAACCCTTATTGGGTGGATGAATAAGTTTGGTAATGCCTTCATCAGATTTGTGTTTGTTATGTGCCAAAAATACCCATAGAGATTGAATTATAATATCCCTCCATGTGATCAAGCTACCCCTTAGGTTCTCTCACCTTGGTTCAGGCAGAGTTAGAAGTAGTAAGGAGCTAACCATACCCTTTGTTGATGTCTTCTAGTCATTATATGTGTTTAGTCCAACCTGATGCTAAACCCTTCCATAGATATAATGACATATCAGTGGATTTATCATCCATGTTTTCCATTTTTCTCAAGTGTGCAAGGATAAGTATAAGATGTGTATAATTAGGAACCAACACTCAATTGGTGCCATTTTTAGGGATTATAAACATTCATGGCACTTGTGTTTTTGGTGACTCTTGTAAAGAGCTATAATTAATTTAGGTTTTAAAGTATCTACCTATCTTTGTGTTATTTTGATTGTCTTTGGTACATCAACATTGCAAGACTTCACTAGAACCATTGCTGGGGTTAAACATCAAATCTTGGAACTTGTGTTGTCAGGGACTCTTGCAGAGGGTTGTATGATTTTAGGTTATCAAGATCTTTACCTTAGAATATTTTATGCATTAACCTCATATGCATATTTTAAGACATAATTTATTCATGTTATCTCATGTGTTTGAAATTTGGGTTATTTGAGCATGATCCACTACTTTAGGCCATCAAATTTAGTACTCCACTATCCACATTGCTGAAAAATTGTAAAAAATTTAATTTAGCATCTGTTGAGTTTATTGCAAAGGGATGTAACTTGTTCATGTTGAAAGGTGATTACCCTTTTGAACATAAACTTGAATTTATAGTATCTTTGCTTTTACATCTTATCAATAATTTCAGTGAAGGTTTAATTTTAGTATGTATCACAACAATTTTGTTAACTTTTATATTCTATAAGTTTGTTTCTAGTGATGACTCCAACCTATCATCTAGTTTCAAGGAAGATCAGTGCCCATTTTTAATATCTTATTTCAGTTGTGAGTGTTATTTTGCTTCAAAAATTTGGAAGGACTGAGATAATCCTTAAAAGGTGACTCATCAAAATAATTTGTTTCACCCTTAAGTATTCATCAAAGAATAAGGAGACAAATTTGGGGGCCAATTTAAGAACAAAATTTAGTTGTAAAGGAGTGTTTAGACTATCAATATTCTAGTACATCTAAACTTTTATTTTTTGAACTTCCTATTATTGAAGATTATCATGGTTTTCCAAATAATTTAGAGCCTTATAGTCTAGTTTACTACCCAACACCTTCTCAACTAGTTGAATCTCCTCCTAAGTTGGATCCTACAAATTCACCTCGGTCGCCCTCTCACAACCTTTTTCCATTAGATCTTGAACCCACCATTGAACCAATCATGAGGAACATGGATCAAGATGAGAATGAGTGTCCTACATTATGGATTCTCAGATTTAAACCAATTAATTTTTATGAAATGGATGGGTACCCTAATGATGTCTTGAATGAAGTAAAGAACTACCTTCCTATGTTCCAAGGGAAAAATTATTGACTGGTGATCAACATTTAAGGGATTTTCACGTTATCATTGAATATTATGAGGTTGATCATGAGGATTTTTACATTAAGTTATTTGTGCACACACAAGCTGAAGATGCTTGTGAGTGGTTCAATTTCCTTCCCTATGGATGCATTGATTCATGTGAAGAAATGAAGAATGTTTTAAGAATTTAGTATGGTGATAGGATTGATCCTAGGTTTATCTTGGCAAATTTTGAAAACATTAATAAAAACCCTAATGAGTGTGTGAAGTATTTTAATTCATTTCTCAACAAAACTATGATGAGGTTGCCTGAAGACATTAGGCCTAGTGACACAACTTTCCTAATTAAATACATTGATGCCTTTGACAAGAAGGCTACGTACTATGTAAGAGACAAGGCTCATACAAACCTGAGATTGGCATTCAATATGTCCATATAAATTTAAAACAACATAAAGCCGATGGGAAATCCCCTAAATAAGTAGGCGATGTGAAGATAATTAATCCAAAAATGACGTGGTCCATTAAGACATCCAACCTTAAGGAAATGGTGAAAACTTTGGCCTCCACTGTCAAATACATGTCCTATAAGTTGGCTAGAGTTGAGAAGGGGCTGCCTCCTGGGTCTACAAGTCTAGAGAGAATTTTGAATCAGAATGAAGCACAAGGGAGACCCCCTTTCCACACTAGATATAATGACAAAGGGAAGAGGCCTGCTTGTGATGAGAGAAATGATAGAAATCAGAATAAAAGAGCTAGAAAGGAACTACCTAATCTATTGAATGCCAAAGTTAATGTTGTAAATTATAATATTGACATTTATTGGTATGATAAATGCTTCCTTCCCCATCCTTCATGTGATACTAATGAATGCATTGATGAATATGCATATGAACCTGAGTTTGCATCTAATGATGATGAGATTTTGATTTTAGATTGTCAAGTCTCCTAAGGAAAACTGTCTCCCTCCATGAAATTTCTAAGAGCTACTATTGTTGATCAGTTTTGGAATGTAGTACAAAAAGTATGTGTCCCAACTATTGAAGTTGTTTTTGGTGTTAGTATGACATAAACATATGAATTACCCAATCATGATTTCAAAATTTTAAGATCCATGATGATTAAAAAATATGATGGGGGAATTTATTAAGTTGAGGACAGGAAGTTTCTAATTAATGCATCAATTGCCCAAGAGAAAGAGTATAACTTGAGAAGTAAGCAACAAGGTGATGCTCTTCAAGACACTACCTCTACAAATCCAAGGGTAGGGGTTGCAATTAAGGAAGTAAAGAAAACTACAGTAGTGTTTAATCCTTTCGAATTAGCACCTGTTTCCCAAATTGATAAACTAAGAGGTACTCCATCCAAGAATAGAGTACCCTTGCTATCTAGTATTCCTAAAGGTGTGAGTGATGTTAGAAATAACCCACCCTTGAAGATTGTCATAAAAAATGTAAATTCATCCTAGTCTATTCCACTTTAGACTTTAAGTGATTGTATTCTAGTTAAAGGTGTTATCACCCTTCCTACCAATACCTGCCTTCCTTAGTATAGTGTGTGTGATATGGTTCAAGTGTTGAGTCAATTGAAAATCACTGTGCCACTTTTTGAATTATTATGAATACCTGAACATAAGAAGAGGGTGTTTGAATACTTGGAATTTGGTGAGAGTACAATTTCAAATGAGATGACTTCACCCTAAACACCCCTAGATGATGATAGAGAATTAGATGAGGTTGTTAAACCATCTTTGAAAGTTTATTTGGGGACTACATTGGTGGAAATTTAGTTTAATGTGGATCTATTTTACACAACCCTAATGATCAATGGCTTAATTGTTCACAATTATATGTTTAACTCTAGAGATTCTTTTAATTCGATGTCCTTGGGTGTCCTTAATGAGGTAAGAGTGAAGATTACATTATCCTTTGGTATGTTTTATGCCATGGATTCAAGAGAGGTTCCATTTTGGGGACAAGTCAAAGGGTTGGTAGTATAGTTGGCTTTGCATCCTGGTAAGTATTTGAATATGGACGTGGTAGTTATGAACTACTCACTTAAGTGGGGGATGATGTTGTCACAAAAAGGGATTGCCAGCATGGGTGGAAGTGTGCAGATGGACTTGTCTTACACCACCATTTTGTCAGAGTGTAAGATGTTCAGACTTCATAGAGAGCCAAAGATGTTGCATGTACTTGAAGATCCAAATAAGGCTCTAAATGAAGTGTTATACTTGGATGTGGAACTAGGTAACTTTTTTTGAAATGTGGATGTTTTTGAACAGTTTTTTTTTCTTGATGTTGGGTTCGACAACAAAGGTGATGTTTGGATAATTTCATTTGAGAGGTCAAAGACATGTCCAGACATTTGCACAAGAAGACAAAGAGTTTGTTTGGCTCTCAAAGGAATATTCTCCATCAAGCTCGAATGAAATACATTTCTAGCCAATCATATCAAGGGTTTGCTTCAAATATTCATCATTACATGGAGAGGCAATTACAAGAATCATTTTTCTTACAAAGGCATGAAGATTCCATTCATGACAAAGGGCATATTCTAGCTGAAGCATCTTGGTGTAAGTTTGATACCTGATTGCAAGTTTTCAATATTAAAAGTTACAACAGATATTCCTAGAGGAAAAATGGTTGATAAATCTGTATAAAACTAGGGTGTGTCTTATTTTTCAAGGTCGTTATTGATTTTTTGGTTTTCCTAGGTCTAACATCTTCCAAATTTCAAAATCCATTGTTGTGTGTGTATTTTGTCTCTCTTGCTAAGGTGGTTGAAGTTGTACATTCATTAGCAAGATCTGAGAGCATTATATTATGTCTCCCTTGTTTAAGGATCAAACTCACCATGCTTGTGCCCATGGTAGCATTCTGAAATAAGTATGTATGTAAGATTTTCTTTCAAGATAATGGAAAATACTTATGAATTTTAATCTTTCTTGTTAATGAAGTGCAGTGAAATATTTATTTTAATGCTTATGATTGGTTCTCATCTTTCCATTTTTCTCAAGTATGTAGGGCTAAGTGTAAGAGATGTACAACTGGGAACAAACAAGGTACATTGAGGAACCTTCTTGAAATGTTTGCCTTTGAATATGCTATGTACAACTCCTCCAAATTATCCAAAAGATGACTAAATGATAATTTATTTCATAGGAACATATTAAAATTTTAATACATCATATTATGACCTTAAATACACATTAATAACCCTTTATAAAGACTCTAAACCATATAAAACCTTTGACCACATTTGACAATACTAAGACCTTATGAATGACCCTGAAGATTAGACAAGTACACATGAGACCAAACATTGGACATGGTTAGGAAATGACTAATTTGACCATATAGAGACCATTTGGGACCACTTAAGACCATAACAAGACCATATAAAAGTTTTGATAACCCCATGAATAGTTTCAACCTGTAGGGGTTCATCAATTTTGACTTGGAGTAAAAATTTGGTCAACAAATTGGTAATTCACAAGGGTAGCATGCCTACAATTGCTAATGGATCAATGGGCCTATCTTCTCATTGGGTAATGAATTCACCCTTATGCTACAAACTAAAACTAACATGCCTTCAAAAGACTCAAACTCACACCAAACCACACAACAACAAGTAAACACACTATGCCAAAGGCATTTAGGGAAAACCACACATTAAAAAATTAAAACAACACAACTAACCTATTATGTATAGACCTCAAAACCTATTTGAGGTGATGAAATAGCCCCTCTTAATTTAACTATTGTCAAAAAGAATGTTCCTAGAGTCACAACTGCTTCATGAGAACAAATCACCATATGATGGATGTTTGTCAAAGAAAACTTGTTTATGAAGGTGATCAAATAACTTACCATTCATGATTCCTTTGTTAGCTTCAAATGTATCACTTGAGACTCTATTGAAAGGTCTTTTTGTATCTCTTTGAGGTTTGCTTAACAT
Organism: Torreya grandis; assembly: GCA_037957365.1. Lineage (NCBI taxonomy): Eukaryota > Viridiplantae > Streptophyta > Pinopsida > Cupressales > Taxaceae > Torreya > Torreya grandis. The sequence continues at coordinate 204,915 of JARHVA010000379.1, forward strand.
TGCAGCCTATTTGGTCTCTTTCATGCTCATTTGATGCTTTTGAATTTGCTCCTTGGTAGTCATGAAACATTTCTCAACTTCACCTTCATTTAGAATATGATGTGTTTGATGTCTAGAGGCATCAAACTTTCCTTCTTTCTAGCCAAACATATCTACAAGTGAATCAAGTTCATATTGATGCATATACTACTCTTTACTCACACAAACTTCTTTCTTGATCTGATTGCATTCTTCCAAGGTTGTCATTTATTTGACAGTGGTTTCATACTCTTATTTATACTCATTAGGTCCACCATTGACCTTATCAACAAGATTTTGTTCCATTTGAATAAGAGTAGGCCTACTTACTTGTTTAAACCCTTATATTATGACATGGTACTTCTACCATAGATCATCACGTTCTTCTTGACTGTCATACTCAAGAACTTCTTCTTGAGTAGGCATAATTACATCATCTTCTTCATTACCATTCTGTAACATACTTGGAACCTCACCATCATCATCCATATGCAGAAAATAGTTTCCTCATGTAGCTTATTGAAGGTCATCATCAAGACTTACCTTAGGATAATCATCATCTTCTTCATACATAATATATGTGTCAATACTTGTCTCTTAAATGATCTTGTATGGATCAAAGTCATGTTGATCAGTTCCCCACTCATTAAGGTATATGTCAGCTATGCTATCAAGAGGTTTTAAAGGTTCTTAGTCATTAGTATAGTCTCCCTCATCATTGATATCGAAGTTTATATTTGAATTATTGGGCACATATGGATCCACAATAAAATTATCTAAGGGTTCAAACTTGATAGAGACCTTAGCACCATACCTGGTCCTAAATTCCATGTAGGACTAATCTAAAGTCAAGTAACCTCCAATATTGGTAGTAAAGTCCCTTGACAAACAAAGAGCAAAGTGAGGTGGCACATCTACACCACCACATATTGGGAGATGGTGAATGTATGAAAAGTATGGAGAGTGAGATGTAGACCTTTGATAATTTCAACCATCTTGGTATCTTATCCATCCAACTATAACACCCCCTTGGAGTTGACTCATATTTAAACTTTAACTTGTATGTTACTTTTTAGGCATGACTGATGTAATTTCTCCACTATCAATCAAACAATTATGTAACAATGAGCCTCTAATGATGATGGAGAGATATAATAGAAGAGTTTTATCCTTTATTTAATTTTTTATTGGTTGTCCATCCTTGGTCTTCAACTCATTTTTCAAAACTACCCCTCTTTCACTAGATTATCCATGTGATGCATTGAGTTTGGAGAGCTCATGTTTGAGAAGGTCTCTTTATCCAAGGATGAATAGTGTTTCCAATATTGAGATGCTTACATGAACCTTATTCATCTACTCCATAATATTCATAGGAGATATTCCAACTTTATCATATCTTTTAGGAGCTACAATACTACCACTAGCTTATGTCACTTGATGCATACAAGAAGGCATAGAAGGAGCTCTAATATTATAAGTTTTATGATTTACCCATGTCATGGGGGCTGAATTTGACATACTTAATCTTTGTGGTGCTTGAGAGTTCATATTTGGACCACTATTTGCTCTTTGTACTTATTCAACCGCTCTCTTCTTTGACCTTGTATTTGCAACTATGGAGCTTGATCTAATATTTAGGTTACCTTGATATTTGACTACATATGAGTCTATTTGAAGGTAATTCATCAAAACAACATTTGATTGATCATATTTTCCATTGTTATTTCCTCCACTAGGTATATCCTCTTAATTCATGGAAGGCATTGTTTTCCATTAAGCCATATAGGCTTGATTGAATGTTTCATTTTTACAGGTGGAAGAGTCGTGAGGTTTGTCCCATGAAGGATTCTCTCCATTGTCTTGTACAAGGTTTTTTTAGATAGGTACAATTTATTTAGAAGTAGAAATAGCATTCTAATTTTGTCCATTGTGTTGCCTCATTTGAGTTAGCTGCCCTTGTCCTTAGTATTGACCTTAAAAAGGTTTTTTAAAAGCTTGATAAGATTGGGAAGGATGGAAAGGACTTTGAAAAGACATCCATTGCTATTATTTTTGCTACCTCTTAAGATTTTGAAACTCTTATCTAATATACTTAATCATATCGTCCTCCTTTCGCTTATTCAATTGATTAGGGGAATCTTGTTTATGCTTGGTTGTGGGGATAGGATCAATGGTAGGCATGGGAGCTTGCACATCATGAAACAATGGCATAAGAGATCTAAGGGATAATAAATTGAATAATATAGTTCTCAAATATTATGGTAGTATCATAAGAATCAAGCAAAGTATCAACTCCCATGGATTGAGTCATCATAAATATGTCACTATTCAAAGCTTTGAGGAAATAAAGGAAAGCATGATGGGAAGTAGGCCTTACCAAGAGTGGGATCCTATTTCTTTTTGTTTGGAATCTTATGTTTAAGTCTTTAATGTCCTCTTGAGGTGCTCTCTTTATTGTAGTTAGCTACTCGATCAAGGACAAGTGGTCAGATTTGTCTTCAAATATCCTTCTCAAGGCATCACCCAATTTATCCCATGTAGTGATAGAGTTGGAAGCCAAAGTTCTATCCCAATCAAGTGTCTTTCCCTGAAAATAAACAACAAAAAATCTGATATCAACATCCTCTTCAATGATGTTATGTATATTATAGAAAAAATTAATGTTTCTTATATGTTCAATAGGAGTAGTGGAAGCTTCTCTTATGTATAAAGACAAACTTTTGAGGGCTGAAATAGGAATGTCATTATAGTGATCAAGTGATAAATTACTATGGCCATTGAATGCAAGTAAGGGTAGGTTCCTTGGGGCTGCCATCTTGCAATTTGGACCTAAGAAAAGCCTCCTAATAGGTAAGTGAGTAGCCAAAGATTTCATGAAATACAGATGGGTGTTAGAAAATATCTTTGATCTAAGAGATTATTAAGGTAAGTCTAAAAAATCAAATGGAATTCCTTTATTATAATATCTTGTGTTTACCTTATGCATAAAAATGAAGCACTAGTCTTCACCCAAGAGCTCGTGAATGTTGGATTCGTCAGATATTGCATGAAGCTTTATAACTTCAAATTTGCCAAAATCAACATCTACCTTTGATAACTTATTGGAATATGAGTCCCATTAGGCATGATAAAATTATTATGAATCAAATTTACATCCTAATGAGGTCTACTCTAGCCTTCTTCAATTTGATGTAACATGAAAATATCTCTCAAGTTGTGGGTGACCTATGAGAGAGATGAATCTCTAGATTGAAGGGAAAGTTTGCTTGCATCACACCCACAACTAACCACTAATATAATTGATTTTAAGGAAAAGGTATAGAATAATATTAACACTAATCTAACAAAGGTGATGCACCAAGATTAACTCCACAAGACTACATGAACTTTCACTATGAAAGGGTAATTTGTAAAAACTAATCTCAACGCTCAAGGTTCTTCTAACAAAAGTGTTTCAACATGAAGGTAAGATGCCATGAATTTCTCAAGGTAGATGAATATAAGGTATTATTATAGACACTATTACTCTTCCTTACACTTAAAGACATAGAAAGCAACTAACTACACTTCATGTGACCTATTAAAAGGCAAATTACCTGCATAACGCATGAGAGAGTGAGATGAACACAAGGAAAGACAAATATCACTTACCATTAAACCATAAAATACTTCACACACTTCAAAAATAAGTTGAGAACTTAAAATATCTTATTTAAAGGAAAAATTAGTAATCAAACTACCAGGGCTCTGCCATACCATATGTGGATCTATTACAACACCAAAAGTGGCTATTTATATAGAGAATTAGGAAAAGAGAGGAGGGGCATAGAAGACATATATTTCTAAGTGTCCATGTGATAGATACAAAAAATGAGTTATGAAACAATCCAAATAAACTTATAAAGTCATGTGTCTCTCCTCTAAATATGCTTCATCCTCCAAGTGTCAAAGGAGTTAGAAATTAGCTTGCCACCTTGATCATCTTCTATAAAACTACTCTTCCTTGCATAAAAATATTAAAAAATGGACCTATAAATTAGAAATTAACCATGGATACCATCAAAACCTATCCTTTTTCACCTTACCTACACTCAAAAACTCCTTTGATATAACATTTCATCATTCATATGCCTATGTATCTTGAAACTCCTTATTTACCATGCCTAACTTTGTCCAAGTGGCTAAAAACTTGAGATCATCTTATCCAATTCACTCTATCTCCATGGATGGAATTAAAATTTATTATCAAACCTATAAAAATCCATTTTGGTTCCGGTAATAACTCCTAAATATCCATTTTGTTCTTAAAGCTCTCAATAGGCCTATTTTCCTTGTAGCCCTAAAACCTATAAACCTCCTTATGTATGGAAGTGTATGGATGGTAATGATAAAACAAGGGAATATTTGAGGACCTGATATGTCTTTACAATTTCATGCCATGTTTTAGATCCAAAAAAAGAGTGGAAGTAACTTTTCTCTACATTTCTCTCCTCAATTAGGCCTCCTTACCTAAAACCCTATTTTTTTGTTTTAGACCTCTCCCACACATGTGAAATCACCCAAAATCATGTGATTAAATTTAGATATCCTATCACTAACATCTATGTCAAATTTTAGGCCCTAATACTCCATGAAAGTGTGCGAACCATCAAATGGCCTTGTCACTTAGTTTTATTTTAGGCCTGTTTGAGGCTACCTTAAAAAATGAGATTTTTTAGATCACTTTCACAATGTATTTTGAAGATATTTTGGATTTAATAGGTGTAACACATCCCAAATTACCTCTCCCAATATTTTACAAGTTATCTTTTACTAAAAACCCTTACAAAACACCAAAAGACATGCAAAATAGTGTATTTATTACAGTGTGTAAAACTACAAGTACAAACAAATTGGTCATGTAGAATCCAATTCACTTATTCAATAATGTCCAAGAGGTTTCAAGGAAAAATAGTTAATTTTATGCACTTTAGGATTCCATCTCTCACATTGAATCTCTATTAAGGTTTTAGGATGGTTTAGAGTGGCTTAGGCTCTTAACGATTGTTAATAAATGCTAAGCATTCAATACCTAAACCAATGCCATAATTTTCAAGTGTATTATCCTCAAAATTTCTCTAGGTTCTTAGAGCCCCATGTATCTTTACTATATGTTATTGAGTGTGAGAAGTTGATTCTTGGTCTATAAATTGGCCATTCGAGAGGGATTTGAGTTCTTAAGCATTGTTCATGCATGATATAGGCTCATTCCAACAACTAATGCCACAAGAATTAATTTAAGATACCTAATTATCATCTTTTATATAATCTTAGATCCATGTACAATATCATGGCCTCACCAAATAAGAGAAACTCTAATTTGAAGGGTAGTTACCCATTGGAAGAGTTTGAGATGGCCTTGAGAGGTCAAATTATGCTTTTCTTAATTTCCTCTATCCATGGATGGTATTGAAAGGTTTTTTATTTGTAAATGAGCCTTTAAAATACCTCAAACTTTAATTTTACTCCCAACAAGTCACTATTTTTCATGACTATCCTTTATGGTCTATGTATGGTATTAGACTTGTTTGGCCTAAATAGGGATTCTAGTGTTTGCTTCATTATTTCTTGAGTCTGAGGGGTCTTATCAAGGCATGTAATCCTATGGAGTATTTCAATATAGGCTTAAATCCATCTATAGGCCTCTATGTCTTTCAAGACAGGAAGACTTATGTAATTGAACCTGAAAGACCTGTAGGCTCCTAGTTGACTGTGTACAAGGTTTGCGATGAAATTTATCTTTGATTATATCATCTAAACCCTAATTTATTTTTCATATGTTATTTTCTTGAAGCAATCATTTTTATTATCATCATGAAATTTTCTCCAATATCTAATACTATAATTTCAGTATTTTGATCTTTTATTTCAACTTCAACTAAATTCACACTTGGGTGATCCTCTTGCCTCTTTTCTTGATCTTGGTACTGTGGACACTCAAAATCTCTATACCCTTATTCTCCACATCTATAACAAACATAATACCTGTGTTGATTTATAAACCATCCTCTATCATCACCATACCTTTTACTTCTCTGAAATCGTCTTCCTCTTTGCTAGTATTGAAACCTTTGTCTATTATCTTCTTATCTTTATGCACCACATGCTGATTATCCTCTAGTGGCATTAAACCCAAATATATTTGTATTAAATCCACATCATCCCCTTATTGGAGGAGATTATCTTATTCTTGTCCCAATAGAGTTTCTTTTGAAATTATGTCTATTTTGTTTTTCTTCTACCTTTAAAGCTAATTGATAGGCTTCTTCCAAGAAAAATATTTTATACATACGTAAATCATTTTTAGTATAATAATTCAAACCATTTACATACCTTGTGTCCATCATTATTATGTTTCATCATGATCCACTCGTATGGAAATCTTGTAAAACTCATTTGTATACTCTTGTATATTGTGATCCTTTTGCCTAAAATTTTGGAATATTTTGTATAAGGTTTGTGCATAATTCATATGAATAAACTTCTCCCTCAGCTTCTTCTCCATATTTTTTCATGAGTTGATCTTATCTTTACCTTTTCTCTATCTTTCTTTCTATAGGTGATCCCATCAAATCATTGCATAACCCTTCAATTTTACACATGCAATATTTACCTTCTTGTCTTCTCTCATAATTCTCCATTTGAAACATTTATCCATATTATTCATCCAATCTATCAAATTCATTTATTTTAAATGTCTTACATAATTTAAAACATCAACCTTGATACCTTCATTTATTCCTTCTAAATCTCTAACCATCCTCTCTTCCATTGATGGTAGTTTTTCCTGTTGCTCCTCCTCTTACAAAATTTATTCTTCATGATCTATGTCCTCATTTACAACATCTTTTACTCTCCTTTGTCTTTGATTCACAATAATATCAATTAATTGTTATACTTACCTCTACAACTCTTGCATAGTTTGATTCATCTGATTAATTCCTCCTCATCCTCTCACCATCTCTTACACTTCAAAGATTTAAACTTGATCTGATACCAAATATGTAACACAAATATGAATCAACATAGGTTATTATTATAAAAGTTATGCTTATTGGTATTTTCTTATCTTGATAGTATTCAGGTTCATTATAAGGTTAATAAGAATAGTCTCACCTATTATTCTCATAGATGTATCTTTAATACGTAAAACTTTTGGCTAATCATTTAGAATGAACATTGATTCTAGGTTGACCAAATCATTAGGTAATTTATTAGTGTTTAACTATAATCAATCACCAAAATTCAATATATAATCATCATGACCAAAATAATTACATTATAAAAATGAATCAATATGTTCATCACAATTAAAATTAGGACAACTATCATTATGATCAAACATTTTAGGTCTAAAAATCTTAATAAATAGAAATATATTATTGGCTCACTATCACTCAAGGTCAGATTAGAAGTAAAAACAACAATCTTATTAGCATAAAAATTAAATTATTTGAGTATATGCATGATATTAAAATCTTAAAAGCTTTCAAGAAGTGACAAAAATTTATAAGTATACCTATGGAGCCAAGTCTGATTTTTTTTATAAATATTTTTAACTTGTCTAATTATCGATTCAAAATATCCAAAGACTTCTAAATACGTAATGATTTTTAAACACCAAAAAATAAATCTTCAAATTCTAATGTATTATTAGTATTATCAAATTATAATATATAATCATATTTTTTCTTTACCAATAAGAGATATTAAAACAATCCTAACACCACTACCATGTTCTGAACAAGCTCCATCAAAGAATAAGGACCATATAATATCTCTATAAAAGATTATTTATTGATGTTTTTTAGGTTAATATAATCTCAAAAAATCATAATTATCAATTCTAATTTTTACAAAAGTAACAATAGGTGGCATAAACTCTATGCGAATGCTATTACATTCCTCTCGATATGCATAAATGTAACATTAGTGCCAATAAGAATCCATGTTTTATCCTTGCCTACAAAAGTGTCAATTGATTTACACCAATCTCTACCTAATAACATAGAATAATCACTAGGAATATCTTAAATATGAACATTAGACATACATATAATTATTTCATCTTGGAATATCTTGATAACAATATCATAAAGTTTATTACAGCTCTTGGCTTGACAAAAATCAAAACCAATCAATTTTTTATCATTAGTTTTGTAATAAATACCTAATTGATCAACGATAAATTAAGCATTATGTTTTTAAAATATCTTATATCAAGGATAAAATTATGAATAACTTTATCAATGATTTTAACATATATATAAAATGAAAGATTATAATCAGCAGGAGGATCAATATATTGAGCAAAAACATAATTATGTTCATTAGTAGTATATTCTTCTTGAAATACTACTACATTTTTAGGGTTTAGATTTTTAATTTCATCACTTATCTTATTAATATGTCTAGATAAACCAACAACTTGTAATAAAGAAAAACTAGCTTTGAGTGTATCCAAATCATCAATAATGTTATAAGCACCAATATGAGTATAATTTTTGAGCTTATAAGGAGGATACTAAGTATCATTGTATCCAAATCATCAATAATATTATAAGCACAAATATGATTATAATTTTTGGGCTTATAAGGAGGATGTTGAGTATTATTGAATCTAATAAACAAAGGATTATTCTGATAAAAAACTTATAGTAGCACTATCTAACTGTATTATGTAGATGGTTTGCAAGAGTTTTTTGACTGTTAGCTATATTAGAATTATATTTTGGGGAAGAATTGTAATCCCTTTGCCTTGTTTATACAATATAATCATTATCATTATTGATGTTGTATGAATACTCGACAGAACCATATATGTTTATATTATCAGCCAAGTCAATGGCAATACCGTCATTTTTATGAATGAATTTTCTAAATTTTTGAACATCTAAACAAGTGTTAGGGTCATGATCTAATTCATAAACATTACAATAATGAATTTTTTATTATTTTTACTTTTCTAAATATTAGAATTCCTACCTGATATAGAAAGATTGTCATTTAATTTATACTTGATGATGACCAACTCATTTCTAAAATTTTGAATCAATTTTAAAAATTTTACATTATAAAATTTAAATATGTGGAAGCTCTATATTTAAAATAAACAAGTTTTAATTTATTTTCATAATCTATGAAAGTTTTAATAATTTTATCATAATATGCTATATATGTGTCTTTTAAAGCCATTTTATACATTAAGGGTAAAGCACTACAAAAATGCTATCTATATAATTTTTAGGATGGTCTGATGTCATGATGAATGTTTTGACACAGCCTAGTAAATCTAATTATAAAATGATAAATTGTCTCACCTAGATTATTATAAATATTAGCAAATTTATTGACTAGTTGTGAATTTTATTTAGGCTTGACAAAACAAAGTTTTAACTAATATTATATATATATTTAGGTATTAATAAGCTTAACAAGGAGTCTAATAAAATATTTATAAGATTTACCTTCTAAATTTTATGAAAAGACTCTAAGATTAAAAAAAATTAATTAATAATACCAAAAGTAGAACAAACTAACTTGAAAACATTTAAATGATAATAAGAAGACTCAGTAGAACTTTCTTATTATTTAAGAACGTCAAGTTCTTTAAGTGAAGGTAATTTACTAAGACGAGTATCGATATTAATGAGATTCATAGGAATCCAAATATTCAATATGGGTTACTAATTATCTACATCAAAATTAACTTCATTATTAGTGACTTCTACTTTATCTTTGTTGTTTTGCAAACTTAGAATCAAGTATTGAACTCTCTGTTCTAGAATCTCTTCCATTGGAAGTTTTATTAGGTTACACTACTTGACTAGGTTGGTTTAACTCTATAGTTGTATTAGAGTCAATACTGATAATAAAATTATTAAAATTAAATATTCATAAATAAAATGTCTTATAGGTTGAGGATTAACAATTAAAATTTGTTCCCTTTCTCGCTAAATGTGATGATTTTATTTTTGAATATGAAATTGAGTTTTATAGTTAAGATAAGATTACTAATCTATTTTAAACATTGCTTCATCCTCTTCCTCAGTTATAACCTCGAGAATGTGATGCAAATCATAAGTTCTATTATAACAAGTAAAATGAATAAGTTTAGAAGCAATATCTACTTGGTCCTTAATAATACCAATTTTAATTTGGATAATAGGAGATGGGCCACCAATGGTCATGGGTAATAAAGCCTAAAACAAATAAGAAATATTAATATAATAAAATTAAAATAAATAAATAAATAAAGATAAGCCTTGAAAAACTTCTTAGCGGATTTGCAAAATTTGTTGTGAGTAAAAATTATTACATCAATGAATCAACCATTTTGCCTATCAAGATGGAATCAAACCAAGTTAAACATAAAGGGTGTAATTAACAAGAATTGATCTAATATGCGTAGAGGATTTTTTTTTAATAATTATGAGAATAAGTCTACAAATCTAAAATTAAATTATGAATCATTATATTTTAAAAATCAGATACTTTTTCACTAATAAAATCAAAATGAGATTAAAAATATTTAATATAACCAATCCAATAGAATAAAACCTATGAAAGAAGCGATCTCTTGAAAGAAATATATCTGATCAATATAAATTCTTATCAATTTCTCGCTCTTATCAATCACTTAATGCCTTAAGTATAAATCAAAATTTTAAATATATATATATATATATATATATATATATATATATATATATATATATATATATATATATATATATATGAAAGAAACCAAATGAGAAATTAAAAAAATTATTAAAAAAAAATTGAACAAATAAATGAGAATTAAAACTATTATACTCAATTAACACTATTAACTAAATACAAAACCAAATAAAGAACTAATAAAGATATATCACTATTTATAATAATCTAATAAAAAATTCTACTTGAAAAAAGATAAACAAAATAGCAAAGTAATAAATAGACCTAAACAACTTTACTAAACAATGAAACTACACTAGAAGCTCTAAATAAGCAACAACAGATAATCTAAAAGATTATGTAGAAATAATAAAGTAACAATTAATACTAGAAAGACAAACAAATGCAAATAAGTAATAAATCTAAAAGAAAACTTAAATAAAACTATAATCTAAACCAACAAAAATAAATAATTAAATTTTAAAAAAATAGAAATCAGAGTCTATATATATATATATATATATATTAAAAATAAGAGAAAATTGTGAGACTTGGAACAAGAATAAACTTAGAGGTGTAAAAGAGATAAATTTATTGAGAAACAACTAAAATGAGTCTGATTAAAAACATAATCTTTAAAGGAGAATCAAATTACAATCAATAGATTAATAGATTAATAATTTGTTGCAAACTGCAACGTATTCATCATTATTCAAGTCAAGTATAGAAAGTTCTACACATATGAATAAATATTTGCAACCATCAAATGATCTTAATGCCTTATAATCTATAGATAATTAATTATTAATAAATCTAAAAAATTGGATATACCTACATTATTTAAGTAGATTACGTCATTGTCAAAGAATGCAATGTTTAGTCTATTTATAATTAATTATTCGATCTCAGAGATGTTTACATAAAAGAAGAAAGATGAAAAAAATTAAACTTAGAATAGATCTTGATACATATGTGTTTCTCCTTTTGATATGTGTCTTCAATTTATCTATAAAGTAACCTTCCTTGAGATAGTTATGAATCACATTGCAACTAACTTTTAATTAGTTCTAGTTAAATTTATTTTACCTTTAAAATTATATTAGTTTATAAGTTTATAAATTTATAACTTAAATTTATAATTAATAAAATTGAAGATATTAAATAATAAATTCAACTAAATTACAAATTTTAATGGGTGGGGGCCCTTTTATTTGTTTGGACATCAATTCAAACAATCATCTATCTAAGCATACCCTAAATACGCAATAAATATTAACATTTAAAATAATTTAAAAATCTTAACACTAATATTATATAAATATCATTTATCCATTAATGATCAAAATTAAATATAATAAGTTACAATATATCGATTTTATGTTTTGAGTAAAATAGATTTACTAATGTTATGAAAAATAAAACATATCATTGCCAAAATTTATCTATCCATAAACTCAAAGATGAATTTACCACAATAACCATGTACTAATGTATCAATAAAATAAAATAAAATATATGAAATGGTAAAATGTAGTAATTTCACAATAAGAACTCAAAGCTCAAAATCATATAATCAAATATATGAAAATAATATCAACACCTATTTATTCTTAATAAATTGAGAACTACCGAACCATTTGAAAATTTTCAAATCATCTAAATACTACCATTACATACAAGTTTCAATGAATCAATTGAACATAAATTTTGAGGTCATATTGACTATTATCTTCTAACATTTACTTTGAATTACGCTTATAATTCTTAAAATATGTTAATATCAACATAACATTCAACAAAATCTGAGGTTGTTCATTACAACAAACAAAAACCTTAACCGTTGAAATATCAACAATCACATACTGCACAGATTTTTGCACGTTACTTTAACAACTGGTCAAATATATAAAAACTTGTATGAATTTGAATACCAAAACTCTTATGCAAATCATACAAAATATAATAAAATGATTAAGTCCTAAAAATCATGCAACTTATATCACTATATGATTTGACAAGAATCCTTCATCTATAAACAATCCAAACATTGTATAATAGAACTACCACCTAGAACTATGTTTTCTCAAAATAGGCCAGTAGATGGTCTTCTGGTAGAGTGAGCACATAAATAATTCTTCAAATCAATGACCCTACTTATATTCAAAATGAACAAGAAGATGTGCAATAAGTACCTAATGTGTTAAACTACCTTACTTACCAATTATCTACTCTACTCTGCTCAATTACAATAGCTTGGTGAAGAGGAATATAAAGAAGAAGGAGTTAACTCACAAGAGAACTCTCTTTACGACTGAGTATAACTCACTCTAAAACTCATAGAATAACTCATAGTGGTACTCAGTTGAACTCCATGTAGAATTCTATGTAGAACTCACCTTCTCACCCACTTAAACTCTTATCACACCTAAGTAAGCTAAAGCTATATGTGTAAGAATTATACATTTAATAAGTAAATGGAGTAATAAATATCCTACACCAATACCACCCCCCCCCCCCCCCCCTTAAGCATATCTTAGGTGGGTGAGAAATAAAATATGGGTCCCAACAACAAGGCCTGATGAGGTACTAATGTATAATGCAACTCTCAATAAGTGGAGTAAAAGGAGAAAACCCAGTGAAAAAAACTCGCTATCAAAAGAGAGACAAAGAAAATAAGGTAGGACAAAAAATATCACACCAACATCCCCCTTAAGCATAGCTTATGTGTGATGTGAAAATGGGTCCCAAAAATGAGGCCTAATGAGGTACCCAAGTATATAGTGATGATTTTAGTATTCTACAAAATATGAAATATTTGTGCCTTCACAAAGAAAAGTGATAAGGTATGCACATAATGTCGCATGGTGAATTTTGTAGTAGGTCCCTCTATAAAAAATTATGTCTCTTCGTTTCAAAATAAATAAACCACTAGATATTAAATTATTGAATTCCCACTCAAGTGGAATGTGTGTAGGAATAATGATGTAGATCTCTATAAAATGATCAAATGTCTCCTTGTTAATGTTCAAATGTGCCAAAGTCTGATTAGATATCACAAGACTAACTATAAAAGATGGTAATGAAGAAGCATACAATTAAGAGAAAAGAACAGTTAGAGAAGAAAATAGACATGGAACATTCGCTAAAAGAATGTCCATGGGAAGAGGAGAGTAAGGCTTGACAACCATCAAAACTAAAATGAAGCACTCAAATCTACAAGATGAACACCCACAAGAACACATTATTCTTCAATACTCTCAATGTGTATGATCTCACTAAAATTAGTAAAGTCCTCTGAAATACAAGCCTATGAAGGCTCTACAAGAGCAACAATTTTCATAGGGATAGATGTAGAATCTATAATAAGATAATTAAGGTCTAGTAGAATCTCATCCTATATTGGGGCCTCAACAAAATAAAGATAATTTTCCACCATCAATGTATTATCACAAGAAATAAAATCATGAGGAGAGACTACAATAGTCTCAGAAGAGACCCTAGAAAATAGAGGAGGTGTGACATAAATCTCAACGAGATCACCGAAACAACTCTAGAGCATACTCCAAATAGTGCATGGACACTCTATATATTCCACATAGAAATGAAGATCGATAAAAATATGTAGTAATAAAGTGGAAAAAAATTTATCATAAGTATTAGCCCACTTATCGAACTAAATAGAATCAGTGGGTGTAAGAATCTATCCATATAGGAATGGAATACGATTCTTGTGTAAGTGTTTCATGTAAGCACGCCAAGAAACATAATTATCCTTCTTAAAAAGGATCACTAGACATAAAATAACTCTCCTCATCTGGAGTATCTCAAATGGGGTTGACATGATCGAGCAAAAAGACCAAGAAAGTGCATAATTACACAAAATACTCTATAATGAACTCTTGAAACACACTCAGGAAAGGGATGTCAAACACAACCAAAAATGCATCCAAATGAGCAATCATGTTAGAATAAGTGAAAACAATGGTTCACACTCTATATATGGACTTCAAACTAGGATAAAAATGAGTCAATATAGATGAGAGAAATCAGTGCACAAAGTATGCTACAGAAAGTAGTAGGGCCCATAACCCCCCCTAAATATGGAACTTTATAACTTGAATGTGTTTTAAAAAATAACATATACCATTGGAAAGAGGATGAAAAAATATGCACTTTTGAAAAAATTAGCACTCAATTCTGAGTTACGAGTCAAAAGTTATAGTAAAAAACATTTTTCATCATTAATGGCCTATTTAATTAAATTGCACTTAAGGTCTAAATGCTCTACAAGTTTGAACACCAAGTATATTTTGTAAACACTTGGATTATTTGAAAAGCCTTAGACCTCCTTAAGTTAACAAAATTCAAAAAATACATGGCCCATGCACCCCTGAGTGTACTTTTCTGAAAAAGCCTATTTGAAAGGGTTTTAATTAAAAAAATAAAAATCTATTTAAATAAAATTAAAAACATGCTTTAATTTTTAATTCTTGTTATAGGGAAATTTAGAGTTGAATTTTATCAAGGTAAAAAAGAGAGATCGCACCCCCATTATTCATGTAAAGAGCTAGCTGGAAGAGTTGTACCACATCATTTGCATGCATAGTCAGATATGCATGTATAGGTGTGTTTTTATAACAGGTCTTATCTTCCAACTTTTCAACAAAATTTAGAGAGAAAAAACATGCAAATATGTCAATCAATGTGCAACACCATGCATAATACAATAAGATTCAAGTAGTAAGTAGGCTAAACCAGATTTACAGCAACTATAGAGGGCATAATTGTTATATTCTCTATTGTGGTTTTCACCAAAGTTACAATTGGAAAACACAAGTTGTAAGGATTCATGCAGGGATTTGGAGAATGGGGTGTGTTCAAAGAGTGATGTGGAGGTAAGGTTGAGTCTGCATGCTGAAGTTAATATGAATAGAAGCATCACTTTACAAGTTGCATCCTTGGATAGGTCTAAAATAAATTTATAGGTCAAGAGATCTCTTCTGAAGGCTATGCTACACTTGGAGGGTGTCATAGAGACTAGATGAGATGTCTGTGAGTGGTACAAATTTAGAGGCCATAAAAATAATCTAAGATATAAAGTCATAAAATGATGGAAACTACGCTTCATCCTTCCCATTAAATGTATTAGTGAGCCTCTCAAAATGTCCAAGATCAATTTAATCATGACAAGCAAAGAAAACTGAAACCATGCATTGAAAACATGTAGCTCACATGTAGGCCAAGAGAGGATTTCAAAATGTGATCACAGCTTTGATTAAAGCCATGGAATGGAAAAAATTAGGTTGTATAATAGAGATTAGGCCATAGATAAATCATAACACTCACAATAAGTCCAATCATAAAACCCTAAGATCTGTAAGTCCTCCAATCTCTATCATATCAAATAGATCTACAACAAACTTTTCAAACTGCAAATGTAAAAGGAGACAAACACCAATCTGAATAATATACAAATTATTCTTAATTTAAGAGAATGCAAAAATAAAAATCAAACGTAAGTTGATGCTCATTACTAGAAACTAAAGCTCTAATATTGTGTCATAATAGGTTAGTAGGTGATCTTTTGGTAGAGTGAGCACACAAAGAATTTGTAAATTAATTACCCTGCTTGTATTCATAAATGAACAAGAAGATGTGAAATAAGTGCCTAATTTTTTAAACTACCTTGCTTACCAATTATATGCTTTGCTCAATTACAATAGCTTGGTGAAGAGGAATATAAAGAAGGAGAAGGGGGAGCTAACTCACAAGAGAACTCTCTATAGGACTGAGTATAACTCACTATAGAACTCATAGAAACACTTATAGTGTTACTCAGTTGAACTCTAAGTGGAACTCACCCTCTTACCCACTTAACCTCGTATCACACCTAAGTAAGTTAAAGCTCCATGTGTAGGGATTATCCATTTAGTAAGTAAATAGAATAATAAATATACTATGCCAACAGGTTCACACAGAATTTGAAAAAAAATTCACAAATTTGATAATTTTATCAACATAATTAATTCTCAAAACAAATCAAAAATAGAAATCAATGCATTATTTGCATAAAAACTTTTTATGCTCATTATATCAATAGATACATGTCATATCTCAAATACATGAAAATATCTAACATATGGTTTAAAAAATAGTCAACCTTCAAGTTTACAATAATTATTTCATCTATCAACAAAGCCAAATTGGTATTTTATGCCCAATGAACACATTGAGCTCAAATACATGTAAGTGTGTATTTTCTATAAAAAAATACATATGATATACTATTCATCCGAGTGATTTCCAATAGGACCAACAAATATATTTACACTGATATAAAATTTAAAATCCCTTATACTTAACAACCACGTGTTTATAATTTGTACACAAATCATTTGAATTTAATGCTCACATCTATATTTTAAAAAAAAAACTGACACCTTCAAAATATCAAATAGTTATTAAATATGTAAATTCATGCAAAATATATATCACAAATTTTGTTATCTATTAGTCAAATATCTAAAAATCAAATTATTTTTCGCTCTAATAAATTGATTATATATATTTCAAAATGGCCACATACCATATTTTGAATGCTTGTAAATGTGCCTACCAAAGTTTCTTAAATAGTCAAAATCTTTTAGATCAAAAAAATTCTTTATGAAAAAAACCCAGCTAAATCCCTTTCACACCAAAAGGCAACAAATCAAGATTGAAAGTACTCAAGATATTGTTAAGTGACTCTAAATCCATGCAACAATTAAAATTTCACATAGTCCTCTTGAATAATTTGAATCTAACTCCAAGAAATGATTCATAAACCACATTAATCAATGTATTATCTTAGTATGCACATAAAATAATGAATAGGATTGACCTTATGGAACAAAACATGCAACATAGTGATCATAATAGTTATTTAAAACAAGCAAGGTGTAGACATCCAATTCCTAACACCATTTGTGTTAAAATTGTCAATCTTAGTTGAATTGCACTCAAATGCACATTTTAGGTCAAAATCCATAAAATGCCCTAAATGGTTAAAATTTGTCACTTACAAGTGCCAGTTTAGGTCAAATTATCCCTAAATAGGGAAATGGATTTTATGGGCCAGCTAACTTTGATCAGTTCATTTCGAGTCAAAATGATAATTTCACCATTTAGTGCTCTGAATCACTCTTTTCTTGTAATTTATTGGAACACATCATGTACCTTTGTTATTTGGTGTTAGCAACATCCTAAATGGAAATACAGCTCTAATGCATCTAACATGGCCTTTCAGTTCCTCTCCAGTCAAATTATGACCCAATAATATGACTTTCTGACCATTTTGATTACTTTTGCACCAATTTCCAAAGAATTGCATTAAACTTGATTAAAATTGCTTAAGCTAATTAATCTAATTTAAGAGCTTAAGTAAGAATTCCATAGATATTTTTGAATATCTCATTATTGGAAATTGATTTTGAATATCTGCCCTAGTGACATCATCTATGGGATGGCATCCAACAAGCCATAAGTGCATAAAATATCAAGATTATGGGTTACCCATGCCTAGTTAATGCCTCCCATGCCTCTTTAGTGCTTATTTATCTTGAGGATATTTATAAGTTTAATTCCAAATATTAGGATTATCCATGGCCACACATCTCAATCTTGAGATGGACAGTAATGGTTGATCTTGACCAATCTCAAAAATCTATAAATAGAGAGGCCATGGACATGAATTTTAAGCTTGATTTATGCAAAGTTATTATGCAGAATTGTCTCCACAATCCTTTGTAATAGACCATTGAAATTAGTTACAAGTTTCATTAATAGGCTAGTTTAGTGATTTGAAATTATGAGCCTAGGTTTTATGGAGTGTTATTGAGACATTGGAGGAGTTTGACACCTTTGTTGACAAAGAAAAGGATGCTAGATCAAGGGAGAACATGGTTTTAAGCCACATGGATATGGTGAATCCATTTGGGAAGGGAATATGATGTTTGCTTTCTTTCATTTATTTCTTTTTATCTTTTGTAATTCCCATAGGAATAGATAGGCTTAGTTAGTTAGTTCTTTATGCATTTTTCATGATTTAGGGACTAATGTTTGACTAACTTGTTTTGTAATCCTCTCTACATATTGGCATGCTTGGTGGGACCAAATACATACCACACATGAAAAAAACCATTTTAAAACTTTAAAATCATTATTTGGATCATTAAAAACTCTTGCAAATTGATTTTATAACTTTGTTTTATAACTTTGTTTTGTAATTTAAAAAGAAAACTAAAATCTAGAAAAACCTTTATTTTTAGCAGCTGCTATTAATAGTAAGTTTCATATTCAAGCATGCACAAACCTAAAAATCTTTTTAAATACTCTAAATTCTAAAATTAACCTGTGAGACAAATTTCAACTAATGTTAACATTCGGTCTTAAAAATATACAATTTTTTAAAATAGAAAAATCTTGAAAAAATAGTTAAATTGTAATTTTAAACCCTCAAATGATCACATATGGCTTCTAAAAAATATCGAAAACACCCCTAAGTGGATAGAACCACTTTAAAAACAACACAATTTTTGAGATGGTCATTGTGGCATGTGGAAGAGCTCAAACAGAGCTACGGGTCAAAAGATATGGCCTCTGGAAGGTTGACCTTTTTTTTTGCATCATTCTCCTCTGGTTAAAAACAACTTAACCCCTGTGAGTTACCCTGATTGTACTGCTACCATTTTTATTTGTCAAAATTTTTAGCTTATATTCTATAATCCAAGTGTTATCTTTTTTTTTCAATCCTTCCCACTATACCAAATACCTATTATAATTCCCTTGACTTGTACTTAATGTCTTCATATCCAAAACTTGTACTATCTTTTACTTCTTCTTTGGAACCTGTTGCTTCTAATTTACTTCTTCATCTTCATCATATTCATCATATTCTCCATGGAATTGATATATATTTGAAACATTAAATACTAGATTTATATTAAAATTTTGTGGTAAACTCATCTCATAAGCATTATCATTGATTTTCTTCACAATTCTGCATGGTCTAATTTTTTTGTACTTCAACTTGTTGTGTGTGCCTTTTAGAAATTTTTATTTCCTAAAGTAAACCATTACCAAATCTCCTTTTACAAATACCTTGGGTCTTTTTCTGACATCTATTCTTACTTTTTATTTCTCATTTCTTTCCTGCAACTTTCTTCTTACTCCTTACAACTATTGTGTATGATCTGTAAATGCTTCTGCATTATCACTAACTCGATCTACAATTGGTAATTGTACTAAATATAAAATACCCATAGGATTTATCCCATAAATAATTTAAAATGGTAACTTTCCTATTGATCTATTTATTGAATTATCATATGCAAACTCAGCTTGTGGTAAATCCAAGTCCCATTGCTTGAGCTTCTCTCCTAGTATGCATTTCAACAATTTTTTTAAGCTCCTCTTCACAACTTCTATTTGTCCATCTATTTGTGGGTGAGATGCACTACTGAATTGTAGCTTAGTACCCATCTTCTTCCACAAAGTCCTCCAAAAATGACTTAGAAGTTTTGAGTCTCTATCTGAAGTAACAGGCTTTGAATTACCATGCAATCTCACAATATCCTTAAAAATTAATTTTATAATTCTAGGGGTATAATTGGTCTTCTTACACACAATGAAATGAGTCATTTTATAAAATTTGTCTATAATAACAAAAATTGAATCATTACCTCTCTATGTGTTTGGCAATCCCAACACAAAATTTGTACTCAAATCTATCCATCGTCCTCTTGGAACTAGTAATGGCATGTATAATCCATTATTTTGTGCATTTGTTTTTTCTGCTTGACATATCTTGCACCTTGAAACATACATTATCACATCTCTCCTTATCTTTGGTCAAAAATATTTTTCCTCCATGAAATCTATTATCTTTGTCTTACCAAAATGTCCCTCTAAACCACCACTATGTAATTATCTTAATATATTATCAAGTAGAGACCCAACTGAAATGCATAATTATTTCCCTTTGAAGAGATAACCTTCTTGTATAAGATACTCATCATAAGTAACATCTGTCCTCCCTATTAATGGATTCCTAGACTACTCAACTATCTTGCCAAAATATGGGCTAGTGTCATTAATTCTTTGATCGCTTCAAATCCAACTACTTCACTCACCATAGTAGTTAGTAATGATACTCTCCTACTCAATGAATTAGCTACCTGATTTTATTTTTTTGAGTTATATTTCAATACAAAATTATACTCTTGCAAGAGAGATACTAAATTTGCATGGGTACTATTCAACTTCTTTTGTGTATTCACATTATTCAAAGCCTCAAGATCTGTAAATAGGATAAACTCCTTAGGCACCAAGTAATGCCTCAAATGTCTTGATGCTTATACAATTGCATAAATTTAAACATCATTGGTAGAATACTTTGTTCTTACGTCATTCAATTTCTCACTAAAATATGCTATTGGTTTTCCTTCTTGATTCAACACAACTCTAATTCCCACAAATGAATCATCACAATCAACCTCAAAAACTTTGTTAAAATATGGTAATGTTAAAATTGGTCTTTCTATAAAATTATTCATAAAAATATTAAAGCTTTCTATGGTTACTCTAGTCCATGCAAATTCATTCCCTCTTATACAACTTGTTATTGGTGCCACAATACTATTAAAATTTTTAATATAATTTATGTAAAAAGTTGTTAAACCATAGGAAATCCTTATCTTTGTAAGGCTTTTTGAAATAAGCCACTCAGCAATTGCCTTTATCTTTTCTTCATCCATTCTCACACCATCTACTTAAACTACAAATCCAAAAAATATGAAACCATGGTGCATAAACCTGCACCTTTTCAAATTTACATACAACTTCTCCTTTCTTAACAAATCAATTACCATTCTCAAATGTTGAAAGTGTTTTTCTTCATTCTTAATGAATATCAAATTTTCATCAAAATAAACAACCACAAACTTACTAATATATACTCGTAGCACTATATTCATCACCCTCATAAATGTGCTAGGTGTATTAGATGATCTGAATGACATCACAATCCACTCATATAAGTCATCCCTAATCTTTATTACAATTTTCCACTCATCTCCATCACAAATTTAAATTTGGTAATAACCACTCCTTCGATCAATCTTGGTAAAATATTTTGCTCCTATAAGCACTTCTATCATATCATATAAACAAGGTATAAGAAACCTATACTTTATTATAATTTTTTAAATTTTTCTACTATCCACACACATTCTCCATCCTCAATTTTTCTCTAGAATTAGCAATGCTAGTGTTTCACATGGAATCATACTCTCCCTTATCACCTTCTTTCTTATTAATTCAATAACCTATTTATTTAATTTTGCATATTATATTGGATTCATCATATAAGATGCTTGATTGGGTAGAGATCATCCTAGAATCAATGTGATGTTGAATATTTTTCTTCGGTGGTAAACCATTTGATAACTCATCAGGCATAATAGTTGCATATTATTTCAACACTCTTTCTACTTTTCTTGTTATTGGCACCATTTCTATTTCTTCATTCTCTGCTACTAATAAATAACAACCTACCACCTTCATATCTTGGATAAATTATTTAGTAAAGAGCATGCTTTCTACCTTCTCTTCCTCTTTAAGAGGTAAAAAACCTATCTTTATACCACCTTTTCAAGAAGTGTACATGTTCTTTTCTGCCTCATGAATTACTTTCCCATCAAATTGCCATGGTCTTTCTAATAACACATAACATCCATCCATCTGAATAACATCACACCATATTTAATCATTATAACTTTATCCTATAGAAAACTTGATTGGTCACCTTTTATCCATTGTAACTTCATTCCGTTTCTTAAACCATGAAATCCAATAAAGATTAGGTTGTTTTTCACATTACAAATTTAGTTTCTCTATCATTTCTTTGAAAACCATATTTTCCCAACGACCACCATCTATAATTACTTTGCACACCTTTCCACCTAAAGTACACCAAGTTTGAAAAATATTTGATCACAACCATGCATCACCATCTTCTTTATTTTGCACTTGTTCCTTCCTTTGAATGATCATTGTTCTTCTCATCATGAGATTCTCTCCAACATTTGCTGGTGCAATTTTAGTATTTTGCTCTTCTATCTTAGCCTAAACTAGATTTATTTCTGGCCTATCTTATTACTTATTTTTTGGATCTTGATAGTATGGAAATTCAAATTCTCTGTGCCCTTCTCCACATCTATAACTGACATAAGATCTGCACTAATTCAGAAACCATCCTCTAGTATCACCGTAACTTCATCTTCTTTGAAACCCTCCTCATCTTTATTGGTATTGAAACCCTTGCCTATTATCATCTTACCTTTTTTTATCATGTGATGATTCACCTCTATTGGTATTAGACCCACCTCTGGTGGTATTAAACTCACCTTGTCCTCTTGTTGGAGGGGATCTGCCTCTTCTTGGACCAAGAGACATTCTTTTTAAATTTTATCTACTTTATTTTTCTTCTACCTTCAAAACTAATCGATAAGCCTCCTCCATGAAAAGTACTCTATGAAATCTTAATTCATCTTGAAAATTAAAATTCAAACCATTTACATACCTTGCATCCATCTACTCTTCTATTTCATCATGCTCCACTCATATGGAAAGCTTATAAAATTCATTTGTATACAAGTATTTTGAAAGATTTTATAAGCAATTTCTCCCTTAGCTTCTTCTCCATCTTTCTCCATGTGTTAATCTTCTCTTTACCTTTTATATCTCTCTTTCTTCAGGTGATCCCACCAAATCATTGCATGACCTTTCAATTTCATGCATGCAAACTTTACCTTCTTTTTTTCTCTCATAGTCTTCCACTTGAAGAACTTCTCCATGATATTCATCTAATCTATCAACTCCTTTAGTTTTAAATTGCTTCCCTAATCTATAACATAATCCTTGAATCCCTCATTTATTCCTTCTAGATCTTAAACCATGCTCTCTTCCATCGATGGTGGCTACTCCTTTTATTGTTATTCTTGTTAAACTTCTTCATCACAATCTATGTCCTCCTTATCATCACCTTGTCTTCTTCTCTGATTGGTGATAACCTTAGTTAATTATTCCACTTGCCTCTATAACTCTTGCATAGTCTAATTCATCTGTGCAATACCTCTTCATCCTATCATCATGTCTTACTCTTCCAAGATTCGAACTTGCTTTGATACTAAATAATGAACCTAAAAACTATCAAGACAATAAATTATCAACAGGCAAAGCTTCTAAAAACATAACTTATATCCATTGATATTGAATGACTATTAAAAATTACAACCCAAACCATGCTTAAATAATCATCAACTATAAATTAGAGTCGACATGTAAAAATTTGAAAAAAAAACTAAAATCTAAAAAAAACCCTATTTTTAGTAGTTGTTATTTATATTAAGTTTTGCATGCAAGCGTGTTCAAATCTAAAAATCTATTGAAATACTCTAAATGATAAAATTAGCATATGGGATGAATTTCAACTAAATTTAATGTTTAGTCCTAAAAATATACAATTTTTAAAAATAGAAAACCCCAAAAAATAATTAAATTGCAATTTTCAACCCTCAAATGATCACATATGACCTCCAAAAATATATAAACAATCCCTAAGTAGATAGAACAACTTAAGACTTCAACAAGATTTTTGATGTGGTCATTTTTGAGCATGGAAGAGCTCAAACGGAGCTATGGGTCAAAAGTTATGGTCTCCAAAAGGTTAGCCTATTTTTTCTACATCACAGTGACATTTCCTTCCCACCAGAAGAGATAGAATTTTGTGTCATTCTTAATCATAAACTTTACCTTAACCTTATGATTCCAAAGATAATTTATAAAAAAAAAGATTTTTTGTCAAGCCAGGGATATATAATACATTTGTGAGAGTACAGGTTATCAGTTCCAATTCCTTCTTAAACATACTCTGTGTTGTCTGGAATTCAAAATTGATCTGCACTAGGTTGAGTTCTTAGTGAATCAAAAAAATCCTTGCATCTTGTGATATTCTTGCTAGCTCTAGATTCGATCAACCAAAACTTTGATTTTTGTGATGAGGTTTAGGAGACAAGAACTACGTCCTTATATGTGCCACTATATTTTGCTTTTACGATTAGCTCCTCTTCAAATTCATCATCCTATTGATATTGTGCCACTAAATGACTACACTATTTCCATCATCGAGGAAATCTTTTTGATTTACGTGAAGTGTCTCCACTAGATGTGCCCTCTTGATTAGATGAGCCTTGTGTCAAGGCATTATACTAGTAATTATTAGTATCATGCATATTGGTGCGGCAAATATGACACAATATTTTTACCTTCTTATAATTTTTTTATTGTTGTTACTTCTTTGGTTGTCCTTTAAATAATTTTGGACTATGTTTCTTGAAAAATAGGGCTTTATCCTTGAACTCTTTTTGCACAAACTAGATGGATTTTTTTGTTAAAGCAAAGTTACTAGTTATTCAAAAGGTAATATTTGTTTTATGATATTTAGTGTCATGATTAATTTGCAAAATTAAGAGGGGAGAGATTTCAAAGTGATCCGAACCAAAATATTATCCTCGATCATTTATCCAGGCACAATAAATTTAGCTCATACTTATACTACTCAGCATAATAATTTGTCAACTTTCTCAACATCTTTCATAATGAGAGTATGGAGTTTGGACTAGAGATGGAGAATCTTCATTTAGTTCTTCACCTTGTATATGGTGGACAAAATGTCTCAAGCCTCTTTTGATGTTGTCACATCTTGAATATGAGGTTAAACCTCATTGGTGACACTAAGCATGATCAACATCAAGGCTTTTGCATTTGACTTATTGTATTTAGTTTACTCATCAACTCTAACAGGATGAGTCGCTGCACCAGTGATGATGCCCCATAATTTTTTGAATTGAAGAATTGTTCACATTTTCATCTTCTACGTGATGAAATTTGGCCCTTTGAGAAGTTGGGCATTGGACAAGAGTAGTTTGGTTGCTGACATATTTTATTTATTTATTTGTATAAGATTTCACAATGAAAATAATATTTATTACTTCAAAAAAAAATTATGTACAAATAAGTGTACCTTTTGCAAAGACGAAAAGTGGCACGTAAGTAGGCTCGATATACTTGTACAATTAGATAGGATGCTTACATGGGCATTTCTCTTCACATTCTTCATCTGCATTATAACCTCTATTGATATTTATGCTAATTTTCCATGCCTTTCACTTCAAATCAAATAAAAAATTATTGAGTAGGCCTTGGCAAACTAATTTTTTTAGTTAAATATTTCTAATATTTTGGAGGGCATCTTATAGAGCATAATAAAAACTGATGCAATTGGCATAACTCATTCAAACACACCGCTTCTACTTTGTCACTTCAAATTTCCTTTTCTACCACTTTGCTCACTTCTCATCATAGTAATATTTGCTTCAGATTTCCATGCTTATCTTCCTTTGAACAACTTCTACATGTTTCTATGCACATTTTAGACTTCCTAGCCATCAACTCAAGCATTGATTCTTTTACAGCTATGCTAAATAATTTGATTAGGTAGGTGAAATTTTTACCATGCATATGACATCACTATGCAAGTGTCTTCTACTAGGTTGAAGGCAAATAATTACTTCATTAGCTCTCAGTGCTTCTTCACTCACTCCACACTTTGGCCTTCTCACGTTCAATGCTTATGCTGCATTTGGCATTGATCATTTCTACCAAATTCATTACACAAATGGTTGATTAAACTGATCAGGTTCTTTAAAAGATCCTCTCTAGAGCTTTACTCTCTCCTCTTTGAGGTTTAGATTTTAGTAGTTCTCATCTACTCCTAGGTGACTTCTACACTATTATTTTTTGACTGCTCTCCACTTCAAGTCACGACTTCCCCACACTTATTATATGTCATGGTATTGTTATGATACTAGATATAAGCAAATGGAATTATTGAATTATTTATTGATTACCAGGACGAAGAATGTATATAAAGATAAAATAGTTATACAGTTGCATACCTAGTGATAACTACCAACTGAACTTCATAACTAACAATGTAATAAATAATAAAACCATGCTAAAAATTAAATAAAAATAATCAATTAGATCAAATAGTTATGTATTACTATAATTTGATAAATAACACTAAAATTAGGATTTAGTATAAACATAGGCATATAGTTAGGTTCTACTCTAATCAGAGGAATATACACTCAAGGCATAATATAAAATATAGTTTCAAAAAACCTTCGAATCGGAGGAAGACTAGATTTGAGACTAAATAAAAAAAGTCATTTAAAAAACAAATTCCACATGTTTTGGGATATTTATCTTTTTTAAAATTTTGGATACTATATAATGAACAAAAACCAATAGAATATGAAATTACAGTAACATTAGAAAATTAGGTCCACAAATTACACCAGAATAGAAAAGTTCAGACATAAAATTAACAATAGAATTATATTAATTTTTTAACCTCATTTAATTGTAAAACTTTAATCATGAAAGTTAGCCCAAAAAAGAAATCCAAAATCATTCCACATAAACCCATTGAAAATGCAAAGATTGAGACCTAAAATTTGTATAAAAATCAATCCAAATCCCTCACACTCCTAATCTATGAAAACATTCCCCAAACCAAAAGATTTATTAAAAATACTAAGATAAAAAAGAAAAGATGCATTTTCAAACATTAAACATTAACTTATCACATACATTTATCTAAAAAAACTGTAAAATCCATATAACTCATATCTGACCTTCAAAAATATAGGTATTTAGAAATGAAATTTGAGTAAAACAAAACCCAAGCACAAAAAAAGCCATTCTCTAACCTTAAATAAATCCATACAAATCCCTAGATTTCAAATATAAAATCTCAAATCAAATAAACTCACAGTAAAAAAATTTTACCTCTAAACTCTTCACATAGGATATGCAACCCATGGAAGCCAACAAAATCTTGTTGCCTTACCCTGCCAGCGTCTCTTCATTCCTCACTTTGAAAAATGCAACAAATCATAGCCAGATTTTATAAACAATGAATAGGATTGACCTTATGGAACAAAACATGCAACATAGTGATCATAATAGTTATTTAAAACAAGCAAGGTGTAGACATCCAATTCCTAACACCATTTGTGTTAAAATTGTCAATCTTAGTTGAATTGCACTCAAATGCACATTTTAGGTCAAAATCCATAAAATGCCCTAAATGGTTAAAATTTGTCACTTACAAGTGCCAGTTTAGGTCAAATTATCCCTAAATAGGGAAATGGATTTTATGGGCCAGCTAACTTTGATCAGTTCATTTCGAGTCAAAATGATAATTTCACCATTTAGTGCTCTGAATCACTCTTTTCTTGTAATTTATTGGAACACATCATGTACCTTTGTTATTTGGTGTTAGCAACATCCTAAATGGGAATACAGCTCTAATGCATCTAACATGGCCTTTTAGTTCCTCTCCAGTCAAATTATGACCCAATAATATGACTTTCTGACCATTTTGATTACTTGTGCACCAATTTCCAAAGAATTGCATTAAACTTGATTAAAATTGCTTAAGCTAATTAATCTAATTTAAGAGCTTAAGTAAGAATTCCATAGATATTTTTGAATATCTCATTATTGGAAATTGATTTTGAATATCTGCCCTAGTGACATCATCTATGGGATGGCATCCAACAAGCCATAAGTGCATAAAATATCAAGATTATGGGTTACCCATGCCTCTTTAGTGCTTATTTATCTTGAGGATATTTATAAGTTTAATTCCAAATATTAGGATTATCCATGGCCACACATCTCAATCTTGAGATGGACAGTAATGGTTGATCTTGACCAATCTCAAAAATCTATAAATAGAGAGGCCATGGACATGAATTTTAAGCTTGATTTATGCAAAGTTATTATGCAGAATTGTCTCCACAATCCTTTGTAATAGACCATTGAAATTAGTTACAAGTTTCATTAATAGGCTAGTTTAGTGATTTGAAATTATGAGCCTAGGTTTTATGGAGTGTTATTGAGACATTGGAGGAGTTTGACACCTTTGTTGACAAAGACAAGGATGCTAGATCAAGGGAGAACATGGTTTTAAGCCACATGGATATGGTGAATCCATTTGGGAAGGGAATATGATGTTTGCTTTCTTTCATTTATTTCTTTTTATCCTTTGTAATTCCCATAGGAATAGATAGGCTTAGTTAGTTAGTTCTTTATGCATTTTTCATGATTTAGGGACTAATGTTTGACTAACTTGTAATCCTCTCTACATATTGGCATGCTTGGTGGGACCAAATACATACCACACATGAAAAAAACCATTTTAAAACTTTAAAATCATTATTTGGATCATTAAAAACTCTTGCAAATTGATTTTATAACTTAGTTTTGTAATTGTTCATGTAGAATCCAATTCAATTATTCAATAATGTCCAAGAGGTTTCAAGGAAAAATAGTTCATTTTATGCACTTTAGGATTCCATCTCTCACATTGAATTTCTATTAAGGTTTTAGGATGGTTTAGAGTGGCTTAGGCTCTTAACGATTGTTAATAAATGCTAGGCATTCAATACCTAAACCAATGCCATAATTTTCAAGTGTATTATCCTCAAAATATCTCTAGGTTCTTAGAGCCCCATGTATCTTGACTGTATGTTTTTGAGTGTGAGAAGTTGATTCTTGGTCTATAAATTGGCCATTCGAGAGGGGTTTGAGTTCTTAAGCATTGTTCATGCATGATATAGGCTCATTCCAACAACTAATGCCACAAGAATTAACTTAAGATACCTACTTATCATCTTTTATATAATCTTAGATCCATGTACAATATCATGGCCTCACCAAATAAGAGAAACTCTAATTTGAAGGGTAGTTACCCATTGGTAGAGTTTGAGATGGCCTTGATAGGTCAAATTATGCTTTTCTTAATTTCCTCTATCCATGGATGGTATTGAAAGGTTTTTTCTTTGGAAATGAGCCTTTAAAATACCTCAAACTTTAAATTTACTCCCAACAAGTCATTATTTTTCATGACTATCCTTTATGGTCTATGTATGGTATTAGACTTGTTTGGCCTAAATAGGGATTCTAGTGTTTGCTTCATTATTTCTTGAGTCCGAGGGGTCTTATCGAGTCATGAAATCATATGGAGCATTTCAATATAGGGTTAAATCCATCTATATGCCTCTATGTCTTTCAAGACAAGTAGACTTCTGCAATTGAACCTGAAAGACCTGTAGGCTCCCAGTTGACTATGTGTACAAGGTTTGCGATGAAATTTATCTTTGATTATATCATCTAAACCCTAATTTATTTTTTATATGTTATTTTCTTGGAGCAATCATTTTTATTATCATCATGAAATTTTCTCCAATATCTAATACTATAATTTCAGTATTTTGATCTTTTATTTCAACTTCAACTAAATTCACTCTTGGGTGATCCTCTTGCCTCTTTTCTTGATCTTGGTACTATGGACACTCAAACTCTCTATACCCTTATTCTCCACATCTATAACAAACATAATACCTGTGTTGATTTATAAACCATCCTCTACCATCACCATACCTTTTACTTCTCTGAAATCGTCTTCCTCTTTGCTAGTATTGAAACCTTTGTCTATTATCTTCTTATCTTTATGCACCACATGTTGATTATCCTCTAGTGGCATTAAACCAAAATATATTTTTATTAAATCCACATCATCCCCTTATTGGAGGAGATTATCTTATTCTTGTCCCAATAGAGTTTCTTCTGAAATTATGTCTATTTTGTTTTTCTTCTACCTTTAAAGCTAATTGATAGGCTTCTTCCATGAAAAATATTTTATACATATGTAAATCATTTTTAATATAATAATTCAAACCATTTAAGTACCTTGTGTCCATCATTATTATGTTTCATCATGATCCACTCGTATGGAAATCTTGTAAAACTCATTTGTATACTCTTGTATACTGTGATCCTTTTGCCTCAAATTTTGGAATATTTTGTATAAGGTTTGTGCATATTTCATATGAATAAACTTCTCCCTCAAATTCTTTTCCATATTTTTTCATGAGTTGA
Organism: Torreya grandis; assembly: GCA_037957365.1. Lineage (NCBI taxonomy): Eukaryota > Viridiplantae > Streptophyta > Pinopsida > Cupressales > Taxaceae > Torreya > Torreya grandis. Next base: position 235,743 of record JARHVA010000379.1, read on the forward strand.
TCTTCTCTTTACCTTTTCTCTATCTTTCTTTCTATAGGTGATCCCATCAAATCATTGCATAACCCTTCAATTTTACACATGCAATATTTACCTTCTTGTCTTCTCTCATAATTCTCCATTTGAAACATTTATCCATATTATTCATTCAATCTATCAAATTCATTTATTTTAAATGTCTTACATAATTTAAAACATCAACCTTGATCCCTTCATTTATTCCTTCTAAATCTCTAACCATCCTCTCTTCCATTGATGGTAGTTTTTCCTGTTGCTCTTCCTCTTACAAAATTTATTCTTCATGATCTATGTCCTCATTTACAACATCTTTTACTCTCCTTTGTCTTTGATTCACAATAATATCAATTAATTTCTATACTTACCTCCACAACTTTTGCATAGTCTGATTCATCTGATTAATTCCTCCTCATCCTCTCACCATCTCTTACACTTCAAAGATTCAAATTTGATCTGATACCAAATATGTAACACAAATATGAATCAACATAGGTTATTATTATAAAAGTTATGCTTATTGGTATTTTCTTATCTTGATAGTATTCAGGTTCATTATAAGGTTAATAAGAATAGTCTCACCTATTATTCTCATAGATGTATCTTTAATACGTAAAACTTTAGGCTAATCATTTAGAATGAACATTGATTCTAGGTTGACCAAATCATTAGGTAATTTATTAGTGTTTAACTATAATCAATCACAAAAATTCAATAAATAATCATCATGACCAAAATAATTACCTTATAAAAATGAATCAATATGTTCATCACAATTAAAATTAGGACAACTATCATTATGATCAAACATTTTAGGTCTAAAAATCTTAATAAATAGAAATATATTAATGGCTCACTATCACTCAAGGTCAGATTAGAATTAAAAACAACAATCTTATTAGCATAAAAATTAAATTATTTGAGTATATGCATGATATTAAAATCTTAAAAGCTTTCAAGAAGTGACAAAAATTTATAAGTATACCTATGGAGCCAAGTCTGATTTTTTTTATAAATATTTTTAGCTTGTCTAATTATGGATTCAAAATATCCAAAGACTTCTAAATACTTAATGATTTTTAAACACAAAAAAATAAATATTCAAATTCTAATGTATTATTAGTATTATCAAATTATAATATATAATCATATTTTTTCTTTACCAATAAGAGATATTAAAACAATCCTAAAACCACTACCATGTTCTGAACAAGCTCCATCAAAGAATAAGGACCATATAATATCTCTATAAAAGATTATTTATTGATGTTTTTTAGGTTAATATAATCTCAAAAAATCATAATTATCAATTCTAATTTTTACAAAAGTAACAATAGGTGGCATAAACTCTATGTGAATGCTATTACATTCCTCTCGATATGCATAAATGTAACATTAGTGCCAATAAGAACCCATCTTTTATCCTTGCCTACAAAAGTGTCAATTGATTTACACCAGTCTCTACCTAATAACATAGAAAAATCACTGGGAATATCTTAAATATGAACATTAGACATACATATAATTCTTTCATCTTGGAATATCTTGATAACAATATCATAAAGTTTATTACAGCTCTTGGCTTGACAAAAATCAAAACCAGTAAATTTTTTATCATTAGTTTTGTAATAAATACCTAATTGATCAATTATAAATTATTCATTATGTTTTTAAAATATCTTATATCAAGGATAAAATTATAAATAACTTTATCTATGATTTTAACATATATATAAAATGAAAGAATATAGTCAGCAGGAGGATCAATATATTGAGCAAAAACATAATTATGTTCATTAGTACTATTTTATTCTTGAAATACTACTACATTTTTAGGGTTTAGATTTTTAATTTCATCACTTATCTTATTAATATGTCCAGATAAACCAACAACTTGTAATAAAGAAAAACTAGCTTTGAGTGTATCCAAATCATCAATAATGTTATAAGCACCAATATGAGTATAATTTTTGAGCTTATAAGGAGGATACTAAGTATCATTGTATCCAAATCATCAATAATATTATAAGCACAAATATGATTATAATTTTTGGGCTTATAAGGAGGATGTTGAGTGTTATTGAATCTAATAAACAAAGGACTATTCTGATAAAAAACTTATAGTAGCACTATCTAAAGTAGTAATATTATATGTAGTTTTACCTATACTACGTAGATGGTTTGCAAGAGTTTTTTGACTATTAGCTATATTAGAATTATATTTTGGGGAAGAAATGTAATCCCTTTGCCTTGTTTATACAATATAATCATTATCATTATTGATGTTGTATGAACACTCGACAGAACCATATATGTTTATATTATCAGCCAAGTCAATGGCAATACCATCATTTTTATGAATGAATTTTCTAAATTTTTGAACACCTAAACAAGTGTTAGGGTCATGATCTAATTCATAAACATTACAATAATGAATTTTTTATTATTTTTACTTTTCTAAGGATTAGAATTCCTACCTGATATAGAAAGATTGTCATTTAATTTATACTTGATGATGACCAACTCATTTCTAAGATTTTGAATCAATTTTAAAAAATTTACATTATAAAATTTAAATATGTGGAAGCTCTATATTTAAAATAAACAAGTTTTAATTTATTTTCATAATCTATGAAAGTTTTAATAATTTTATCATAATATGCTATATATCTGTCTTTTAAAGCCATTTTATACATTAAGGGTAAAGCACTACAAAAATGCTATCTATATAATTTTTAGGATGGTTTGATGTCATGATGAATCTCTTGACACAGCCTAGTAAATCTAATTGTAAAATGATAAATTGTCTCACCTAGATTATTATAAATATTAGTAAATTTATTGACTAGTTGTGAATTTTATTTAGGCTTGGCAAAACAAAGTTTTAACTAATATTATATATATTTATAGGTACTAATAAGCTTAACAAGGAGTCTAATAAAATATTTATAATATTTACCTTCTAAAATTTTATGAAAAGACTCTAAGATTTAAAAAAAAATTAATTAATAATACCAAAAGTAGAACAAACCAACTTGAAAACATTTAAATGATAATAAGAAGACTCAGTAGAACTTTCTAATTATTTAAGAATGTCAAGTTCTTTAAGTGAAGGTAATTCACTAAGACGAGTATCGATATTAATGAGATTCATAGGAATCCAAATATTCAATATGGGCTACTAATTATCTACATCAAAATTAACTTCATTATTAGTGACTTCTACTTGATCTTTGTTGTTTTGCAAACTTAGAATCAAGTATTGAACTCTCTGTTCTAGAATCTCTTCCATTGGAAGTTTTATTAGGTTCCACTACTTGACTAGGTTGGTTTAACTCTATAGTTGTATTAGAGTCAATACTGATAATAAACTTATTAAAATAAAAATATTCATAAATAAAATGAGTTATAGGTTGAGGATTAACAATTAAAATTTGTTCCCTTTCTCGCTAATTGTGACGATTTTATTTTTGAATATGAAATTGAGTTTTATGGTTAAGATAAGATTACTAATCTATTTTAAACATTGCTTCATCCTCTTCCTCAGTTATAACCTCGAGAATGTGATGCAAATCATAAGGTCTGTTATAACAAGTAAAATGAATAAGTTTAGAAGCAATATCTACTTGGTCCTTAATAATACCAATTTTAATTTGGATAATAGGAGATGGGCCACCAATGGTCATGGGTAATAAAGCCTAAAACAAATAAGATATATTAATATAATAAAATTAAAATAAATAAATAAATAAAGATAAGCCTTGAAAAACTTCTTAGCGGATTTGCAAAATTTGTTGAGAGTAAAAATTATTACATCAATGAATCAACCATTTTGCCTATCAAGATGGAATCAAACCAAGTTAAACATAAAGGGTGTAATGAACAAGAATTGATCTAATATGTGTAGAGGATTTTTTTTTAATAATTATGAGAATAAGTCTACAAATCTAAAATTAAATTATGAATCATTATATTTTAAAAATCAGATACTTTTTCACTAATAAAATCAACATGAGATTAAAAATATTTAATATAACCAATCCAATAGAATAAAACCTATGAAAGAAGCGATCTCTTGAAAGAAATATATCTGATCAATATAAATTCTTATCAATTTCTCGCTCTTATCAATCACTTAATGCCTATATGTGTGTGTGTGTGTGTGTGTGTGTGTGTATATATATATGTGTGTGTGTGTGTGTGTGTGTGTGTATATATATATATATATATATGAAAGAATCCAAATGAGAAATTAAAAAAATTATTAAAAAAAAATTGAACAAATAAATGAGAATTAAAACTATTATACTCAATTAACACTATTAACTAAATACAAAACCAAATAAAGAACTAATAAAGATATAGCACTATTTATAATAATCTAATAAAAAATTCTACTTGAAAAAAGATAAACAAAATAGCAAAGTAATAAATAGACCTGAACAACTTTACTAAGCAATGAAACTACACTAGAAGCTCTAAATAAGCAACAATAGATAATCTAAAAGATTATGTAGAAATAATAAAGTAACAATTAATACTAGAAGGATAAACAAATGCAAATAAGTAATAAATCTAAAAGAAAACTTAAATAAAACTATAATCTAAACCAACAAAAAATAAATAATTAAATTTTAAAAAAATAGAAATCAGAGTCTATATATATATATATATATATATATATATATAATTAAAAATAAGAGAAAATTGTGAGACTTGGAACAAGAATAAACTTAGAGGTGTAAAAGAGATAAATTTATTGAGAAACAACTAAAATGAGTCTGATTAAAAACATAATCTTTAAAAGAGAATCAAATTACAATCAATAGATTAATAGATTAATAATTTGTTGCAAACTGCAAGGTATTCATCATTATTCAAGTCAGGTATAGAAAGTTCTACACATATGAATAAATATTTGCAACCATCAAATGATATTAATGCCTAATAATCTTCAGATAATTAATTATTAATAAATCTAAAAAATTAGATATACCTACATTATTTAAGTAGATTACGTCATTGTCAAAGAATGCAATGTTTAGTCTATTTATAATTAATTATTCGATCTCAGAGATGTTTACATAAAAGAAGAAAGATGAAAAAAATTAAACTTAGAATAGCTCTTGATACATATGTGTTTCTCCTTTTGATATGTGTCTTCAATTTATCTATAAAGTAACCTTCCTTGAGATAGTTATGAATCACATTGCAACTAACTTTTAATTAGTTCTAGTTAAATTTATTTTACCTTTAAAATTATATTAGTTTATAAGATTATAAATTTATAACTTAAATTTATAATTAATAAATTTGAAGATATTAAATAATAAATTCAACTAAATTACAAATTTTAATGGGTGGGGGCCCTTTTATTTGTTTGGACATCAATTCAAACAATCATCTATCTAAGCATACCCTAAATACGCAATAAATATTAACATTTAAAATAATTTAAAAATCTTAACACTAATATTATATAAATATCATTTATCCATTAATGATCAAAATTAAGTATAATAAGTTAAAATATATTGATTTTATGTTTTGAGTAAAATAGATTTACTAATGTTATGCAAAATAAAACATATCATTGCCAAAATTTATCTATCCATAAACTCAATGATGACTTTACCACAATAACCATGTACTAATGTATCAATAAAATAAAATAAAATATATGAAATGGTAAAATGTAGTAATTTCACAATAAGAACTCAAAGCTCAAAATCATATAATCAAATATATGAAAATAATATCAACACCTATTTATTCTTAATAAATTGAGAACTACCGAACCATTTGAAAATTTTAAAACCATCTAAATACTACCATTACATACAAGTTTCAATGAATCAATTGAATACAAATTTTGAGGTCATATTGACTATTATCTTCTAACATTTACTTTGAATTACTCTTATAATTCTTAAATTATGTTAATATCAACATAACATTCAACAAAATTTGAGGTTGTTCATTACAACAAACAAAAACCTTAACCATTAAAATATCAACAATCACATACTGCACAGATTTTTGCATGCTACTTTAACAACTGGTCAAATATATAAAAACTTGTATGAATTTGAATACCAAAACTCTTATGCAAATCATACAAAATATAATAAAATGATTAAGTCCTAAAAATCATGCAACTTATATCACTATATGATTTGACAAGAATCCTTCATCTATAAACAATCCAAACATTGTATAATAGAACTACCACCTAGAACTATGTTTTCTCAAAATAGGCCAGTAGATGGTCTTCTGGTAGAGTGAGCACATAAAGAATTCTTCAAATCAATGACCCTACTTATATTCAAAATGAACAAGAAGATGTGCAATAAGTACCTAATGTGTTAAACTACCTTACTTACCAATTATCTACTTTACTCTGCTCAATTACAATAGCTTGGTGGAGAGGAATATAAAGAAGGAGTTAACTCACAAGAGAACTCTCTTTACGACTGAGTATAACTCACTCTAAAACTCATAGAATAACTCATAGTGGTACTCAGTTGAACTCCATGTAGAACTCACCTTCTCACCCACTTAAACTCTTATCACACCTAAGTAAGCTAAAGCTATATGTGTAAGAATTATACATTTAATAAGTAAATGGAATAATAAATATCCTACACCAACACCCCCCCTTAAGCATATCTTAGGTGGGTGAGAAAGGAAATATGGGTCCCAACAACAAGGCCTAATGAGGTACTAATGTATAATGCAACTCTCAATAAGTGGAGTAAAAGGAGAAAACCCAGTGAAAAAAACTCGCTATCAAAAGAGAGACAAAGAAAATAAGGTAGGACAAAAAATATCACACCAACATCCCCCTTAAGCATAGCTTATGTGTGATGTGAAAATGGGTCCCAAAAATGAGGCCTAATGAGGTACCCAAGTGTATAGTGATGATTTTAGTATTCTACAAAATATGAAATATTTGTGCCTTCACAAAGAAAAGTTATAAGGTATGCATAGAATGTCGCATGGTGAATGTTGTAGTAGGTCCCTCTATAAAAAATTATGTCTCTTCCTTTCAAAATAGATAAACCACTAGATATTAAATTATTGAATTCCCACTCAAGTGGAATGTGTGTAGGAATAATGATGTAGATCTCTATAAAATGATCAAATGTCTACTTGTTAATGATCAAATGTGCCAAAGTCTGATTAGATATCACAAGACTAACTATAAAAGATGGTAATGAAGAAGCATACAACTAAGAGAAAAGAACAGTTAGAGAAGAAAATAGACATGGAACATTCGCTAAAAGAATGTCCATGGGAAGAGGAGAGTAAGGCTTGACAACCATCAAAACTAAAATGAAGCACTCAAATCTACAAGATGAACACCCACAAGAACACATTATTCTTCAATACTCTCAATGTGTATGATCTCACTAAAATTAGTAAAGTCCTTTGAAATACAAGCCTATGAAGGCTCTACAAGAGCAACAATTTTCATAGGGATAGATGTAGAATCTATAATAAGATAATTAAGGTCTAATAGAATCTCATCCTATATTGGGGCCTCAACAAAATAAAGAGAATTGTCCACCATCAATGTATTATCACAAGAAATAAAAGCATGAGGAGAGACTACAATAGTCTCAGAAGAGACCCTAGAAAGTAAAGGAGGAGGTGTGACATAAATCTCAACAAGATCACCGAAACAAATCTAGAGCATACTCCAAATAGTGCATGGACACTCTATATATTCCACATGGAAATGAAGATCGATAAAAATATGTAGCAATAAAGTGGAAAAAATTTTATCATAAGTATTAGCCCACTTATCGAACTAAACAGAATCAGTGGGTGTAAGAATCTATCCATAGAGGAATGGAATACGATTCTTGTGTGTAAGTGTTTCATGTAAGCACGCCAAGAAACATAATTATCATTCTTAAAAAGGATCACTAGATATAAAATAACTCTCCTCATCTGGAGTATCTCAAATGGGGTTGACATGATCGAGCAAAAAGACCAAGAACGTGCATAATTACACAAAATACTCTATAATGAACTCTTGAAACACACTCAGGAAAGGGATGTCGAGCACAACCAAAAATGCATCCAAATGAGCAATCATGTTAGAATAAGTGAAAACAATGGTTCACACTCTATATATGGACTTCAAACTAGGATAAAAATGAGTCAATATAGATGAGAGAAATTAGTGCACAAAGTATGCTACAGAAAGTAGTAGGGCCCATAACCCCCCCTAAATATGGAACTTTATAACTTGAATGTGTTTTAAAAAATAACATATACCATTGGAAAGAGGATGAAAAAATATGCACTTTTGAAAAAATTAGCACTCAATTCTGAGTTACGAGTCAAAAGTTATAGTAAAAAACATTTTTCATCATTAATGGCCTATTTAATTAAATTGCACTTAAGGTCTAAATGCTCTACAAGTTTGAACACCAAGTATATTTTGTAAACACTTGATTATTTGAAAAGCCTTAGACCTCCTTAAGTTAACAAAATTCAAAAAATACATGGCCCATGCACCCCTGAGTGTACTTTTTTGAAAAAGCCTATTTGAAAGGGTTTTAATTAAAAAAATAAAAATCGATTTAAATAAAATTAAAAACATGCTTTAATTTTTAATTCTTGTTATAGGAAAATTTAGAGTTGAATTTTATCAAGGTAAAAAAGAGAGATTTCACCCCCATTATTCATGTAAAGAGCTAGCTGGAAGAGTTGTACAACATCATTTGCATGCATAGTCAGATATGCATGTATAGGTGTGTTTTTCTAACAGGTCTTATCTTCCAACTTTTCAACAAAATTTGGAGAGAAAAAATATGCAAAGATGTCAATCAATGTGCAACACCATGCATAATACAATAAGATTCAAGTAGTAAGTAGGCTGAACCAGATCTACAACAACTATAGAGGGCATAATTGTTATATTCTCTATTATGGTTTTCACCAAAGTTACAATTGGAAAACACAAGTTGTAAGGATTCATGCAGGGATTTGGAGAATGGGGTGTGTTCAAAGAGTGATGTGGAGGTAAGGCTGAGTCTACATGCTGAAGTTAATATGAATAGAAGCATCACTTTACAAGTTGCATCCTTGGATAGGTCTAAAATAAATTTATAGGTCTAGAGATCTTTTCTGAAGGCTATGTTACACTTGGAGGGTGTCATAGAGACTAGATGAGATGTCTGTGAGTGGTACAAATTTAGAGACCATAAAAATAATCTAAGATATCGAGTCATAAAATGATGGAAACTATGCTTCATCCTTCCCATTAAATGTATTAGTGAGCCTCTCAAAAGGTCCAAGATCAATTTAATCATGACAAGCAAAGAAAACTGAAACCATGCATTGAAAACATGTAGCTCACATGTAGGCCAAGAGAGGATTTCAAAATGTGGTCACAGCTTTGATTCAAGCCATGGAATGGAAAAAATTAGGTTGTATAATAGAGATTAGGCCATAGATAAATCATAACACTCACAATAAGTCCAATCATAAAACCCTAAGATCTGTAAGTCCTCCAATCTCTATCATATCAAATAGATCTACAACAAACTTTTCAAACTACAAATGTAAAAGGAGACAAACACCAATCTGAATAATATACAAATTATTCTTAATTTAAGAGAATGCAAAAATAAAAATCAAACGGAAGTTGATGCTCATTACCAGAAACTAAAGCTCTAATATTGTGTCATAATAGGTCAGTAGGTGATCTTTTGGTAGAGTGAGCACACAAAGAATTTGTAAATTAATTACCCTGCTTGTATTCATAAACGAACAAGAAGATGTGCAATAAGTGCCTAATGTTTTAAACTACCTTGCTTACCAATTATATGCTTTGCTCAATTACAATAACTTGGTGAAGAGGAATATAAAGAAGGAGAAGGGGGAGCTAACTCACAAGAGAGCTATCTATAGGACTGAGTATAACTCACTATAGAACTCATAGAAAAACTCATAGTGTTACTCAGTTGAACTCTAAGTGGAACTCACCCTCTTACCCACTTAACCTCGTATCACCCCTAAGTAAGTTAAAGCTACATGTGTAGGGATTATCCATTTAGTAAGTAAATAGAATAATAAATATACTATGCCAACAGGTTTTCACACAGAATTTGAAAAAAAATTCACAAATTTGATAATTTTATCAACATAATTAATTCTCAAAACAAATCAAAAATAGAAATCAATGCATTATTTGCATAAAAACTTTTTATGCTCATTATATCAAATAGATACATGTCATATCTCAAATACATGAAAATATCTAACATATGGTTTAAAAAATAGTCAACCTTCAAGTTTACAACAACTATTTCATCTATCAACAAAGCCAAATTGGTATTTTATGCCCAATGAACACATTGATCTCAAATACATGTGTGTATTTTCTATAAAAAAATACATATGATATACTATTCATCCGAGTGATTTCCAATAGGACCAACAAATATATTTACACTGATATAAAATTTAAAATCCCTTATACTTAACAACCATGTGTTTATAATTTGTACACAAATCATTTGAATTTAATGCTCATATCTATATTTTTAAAAAATAACTGACACCTTCAAAATATCAAATAGTTATTAAATATGTAAATTCATGCAAAATATATATCACAAATTTTGTTATCTATTAGTCAAATATCTACAAATCAAATTATTTTTAGCTCTAATAAATTGATTATATATATTTCAAAATGGCCACATACCATATTTTGAATGCTTGTAAATGTGCCTACCAAAGTTTCTTAAATAGTCAAAATCTTTTAGATCAAAAAAAATTCTTTATGAAAAAAACCCAGCTAAATCCCTTTCACACCAAAAGGCAACAAATCAAGATTTAAAGTACTCAAGATATTGTTAAGTGACTCTAAATCCATGCAACAATTAAAATTTCACATAGTCCTCTTGAATAATTTGAATCTAACTCCAAGAAATGATTCATAAACCACATTAATCAATGTATTATCTTAGTATGCACATAAAATAATGAATAGGATTGACCTTATGGAACAAAACATGCAACATAGTGATCATAATAGTTATTTAAAACAAGCAAGGTGTAGACATCCAATTCCTAACACCATTTGTGTTAAAATTGTCAATCTTAGTTGAATTGCACTCAAATGCACATTTTAGGTCAAAATCCATAAAATGCCCTAAATGGTTAAAATTTGTCACTTACAAGTGCCAGTTTAGGTCAAATTATCCCTAAATAGGGAAATGGATTTTATGGGCCAGCTAACTTTGATCAGTTCATTTCGAGTCAAAATGATAATTTCACCATTTAGTGCTCTGAATCACTCTTTTCTTGTAATTTATTGGAACACATCATGTACCTTTGTTATTTGGTGTTAGCAACATCCTAAATGGGAATACAGCTCTAATGCATCTAACATGGCCTTTCAGTTCCTCTCCAGTCAAATTATGACCCAATAATATGACTTTCTGACCATTTTGATTACTTGTGCACCAATTTCCAAAGAATTGCATTAAACTTGATTAAAATTGCTTAAGCTAATTAATCTAATTTAAGAGCTTAAGTAAGAATTCCATATATATTTTTGAATATCTCATTATTGGAAATTGATTTTGAATATCTGCCCTAGTGACATCATCTATGGGGTGGCATCCAACAAGCCATAAGTGCATAAAATATCAAGATTATGGGTTACCCATGCCTAGTTAATGCCTCCCATGCCTCTTTAGTGCTTATTTATCTTGAGGATATTTATAAGTTTAATTCCAAATATTAGGATTATCCATGGCCACACATCTCAATCTTGAGATGGACAGTAATGGTTGATCTTGACCAATCTCAAAAATCTATAAATAGAGAGGCCATGGACATGAATTTTAAGCTTGATTTATGCAAAGTTATTATGCAGAATTGTCTCCACAATCCTTTGTAATAGACCATTGAAATTAGTTACAAGTTTCATTAATAGTCTAGTTTAGTGATTTGAAATTATGAGCCTAGGTTTTATGGAGTGTTATTGAGACATTAGAGGAGTTTGACACCTTTGTTGACAAAGACAAGGATGCTAGATCAAGGGAGAACATGGTTTTAAGCCACATGGATATGGTGAATCCATTTGGGAAGGGAATATGATGTTTGCTTTCTTTCATTTATTTATTTTTATCCTTTGTAATTCCCATAGGAATAGATAGGCTTAGTTAGTTAGTTCTTTATGCATTTTTCATGATTTAGGGACTAATGTTTGACTAACTTGTTTTGTAATCCTCTCTACATATTGGCATGCTTGGTGGGACCAAATACATACCACACATGAAAAAAACCATTTTAAAACTTTAAAATCATTATTTGGATCATTAAAAACTCTTGCAAATTGATTTTATAACTTTGTTTTCTAATTTTTATTTGCCACAAGTTTACATAGCAACCGACATTGGTTAGTAAAACTGCCATCAATTGGATCATTATCATTGATCACTATTGGTATAATCAATTTTGGTTAGATAACTGTCATTAGTTAGTAAGTGTAACTATCATCAGTTATATAACTGATGTCGGTCACTATGTTTTTCTTAAAACACACACTCAAGAGCTCTTTTTTTTAAGTTTATTATTTTAAACTCAAAATAGCTTCAAGGCTAAAGGACACGCTAACATTTTTGTTGCAGGACCAAGCTTGACATTGTCTTTAAAACATGTTTAGATCACCTTTTACATGCTTAAAATGAATTAGGAACATTATTTTAGTGCTTAAAGTAATATTTAGGTGCTTAAGTGACTTTTTAGCATTAGTTTTTAAAGTTGCAACTAAGATCAAGGGGTCAAATGAACAGCAGCTCATTTTTTATTTGGGCTTTAAAATGATCTCACTTTTCCATGTTTTTGTATTTACTTAGTTGTTTAAGTTAGATTTTGTTTGGAAAAAAGAGGTATGCCATGTGTATGCTTTCTATTTATCCCCTTTAGGGAACCCTTGGAATCAAAAACACAATTCCTATTGCAAAAAGCCTAGTCTAAGGCTTAGAAAGAATGTCATCTAAAGTGCTCACCAGGAACTTGTTAAAGTTTGGGTGATCTTGAAAATGACCCTAAAGTCTTTCTATTTCATGATTTCTTTATTTTTATGCAAACTTGTCTTACAAGGGGGACATCATTACCTCCCATGAGTTATTTAGGGAAGTTTTGACCCAAGATTTCACCTCCTGGCATTGACTTCATTTGGCTCCTAATTGGAGTTGCACATGGATGTATCTACATTTGGACATCACACTACATTGAGCAAATAATAGGATGTAGTAATTCTAAAAAAGACTAGATCTTTTTACAACTAGCTAATGTCGTGGTCACCCAATTTATATGCTTGTCTTTTACATCATTTAACATAAAATTCATTGTGAATTGATTCCCCTAGAATGATCGAAAACCAATTAATTTTAGTCTTTAGTGTATTTTGGTCATTATTTACTTGGTATGATTTGAGGATAAAACTTGTTTGTTTATTCATAAGCCATGTCAAAATAATGTATTTGAGTTAATAAGGGTAGCGTTATGCTGCCTAAGTCATGTCAAATATTTTTTGCCTTTGAGTCTTCAAAACATAAACAAATTGACCACATCATTTGAGCATGCTTACACTGTTAGGCTGCTCAATTTATTTCAAGAACTTGTTTACCATTGCATCAAAAACCATTTTCTTCAAACCATGTCATATATACCATTTGGACCTTGTTTATGCATCATTATGTTGTCCGCTCTTTTCTAGCTTGTTTGGTCCAATCCTAGTCTTCAACAATGCATTTTCAATTAGCTTTATTAAGTTTGGATCCAAGCATTGATTGATTTATTTTTAGGGCTCAATTCATGGGGTTGGTACACAGATCTTTTTCTTTTGGGTTGCATACCTTTGGTTAAATGATTACCCAATTTTGAACACTATTAATTGTTTGTTTGTTCGAGTGCCTATCCTCATCATTTTTTGTGACTTTATTTGGGAAAACACAACCTTTCTTCAAAAACCTTTGATGTTAGACATTTGACGTTAGGTTGTTTTATGTCAAATCTCATCACAAACTAATTTTGAGATGTAGCTTCATCCTTTCAATCAAGGTTGAACCCTTTATCTTTTAAACATCACTTTTCAAAGTTTGTAGAACTTTAAGTCTTTTTGTTTTCATAGCTTTCTTCATTAATTGCAGATATGTCTAGCTACATGTATGGTGCAGTCATGGATAATACAACTTATGATAGAATGGCCACACAAAATGAATTTTATGACTTTAGTCAAGACCCCTGTGGTGACAATATGGTTTGTGAGATAGATTTTTCTCCACCTCACAAAAATCAGTCATGAGAACATAGTCAAGATCTAACTTATGATCCAACTATTAATTGGAATGATTAGGTTTATCAAAAAGACCTGGATGCTTTGGCTTGTGTAAGTAATCAAACTCCGCAACATACCAAGATCACCATTTTATGACCTCCTCCTTTAGTTTGCACAAGCAACCAAACTAAGAATCATCTAGTCATCACCATTTTATGATCTCCTCCTTTGGTTTGTATGATCAGCGAAACTAAGAAGTATCCAATTGTTACCATTTTAAGATATCCTCCTTTGGTTTGTACAAGCAACCAAACTAAGAAGTGTCCAGTCATTACCATTTTAGGACCACCTCCTTTGGTTTACACAAGCAATCAAAGTAAGAAGGGTCTAGTTGTTACTATTCTTGGCCCATCACCAATTTTTATGAACCTATTATTAAAGAATCTCCATTTGATGAACCAATTGTTTTTTATCCCTTCTTCTATAGTCTAATCTTTGGAGAGTCCATTATTGAAGCACAAACCATTAGTCCCACTAAAACAAATGTTCCCCACTTTATAAATTTTGTGCTAATCTTTGAGCCTAAACAAGAACCATTACCTCTTCAAAAGCCATCTTATGAGGATCAAAATGTGTTCAAAATAGATCTTTTGCAACCAATTGTGAACCAAAACCAACATGTTATTATTGAAACACCCATTTGTGACAAGATAAACTTTGATAAGCTACCTATTTATATGTTACCTATTTTTAAAGAGCCTCATGTCCTTGGTAAGTCAGTCTTGGTAGACTTATCTTTTGATCTTTTTCCACTCATTGAGGAGTCTCACTTTGACAGACATAATTTTGTTGAGATGTCCCTTGAGTGGTTCCTCTTTTTGGGGGGATTCACTTAGATGAGTCATTATATGTTGAAACCTTCCAAGATGAATCAGTTTTTATTGATCCCATTATGCCATCACAGGCCATTACTTGTCAAAATTTCAGCATTCAATAAAACATTATCAAAATAACCATATCAGATGAAGAATCAATATTAGAGTTAGGATCTATTTTTGAACCAACATTGGATTTACCATCAAAAATAGAATCAACATTAGTTGCGACATTGGATTTAGAGTCCCTTGCTTTAGAATCAAAGTCAGAAATAGATTATAGTATTGGTTGTTACAACATTAGTTACAATTTCCTTGCAAATCAATTTGAATATATTTATGATCTTTCTATGGTTTTTGAGGATGATTACTTTAGCATCTACATAATTTATCCTAGTATATTCTACGAGAATTGTTCGACCTTTCACCATCCCATTATTACCACCCAACATAGCCATTATATTGACATTTCACCTCCCATAATTGTCAATCAGAACCGATAGGATCACACTTTGTTGAACTGCATCCATGGTGACATATCATTTGCAAAATATCAGGGGGACCAAGACCACATTCATTAAGAAGAAGGACAATCTCCTAGTGAAACATTTTTAGAGGTGCTAGGGGATAAGCAAAGATCAAACTCAGTATATTTTAGTGACACCTTTTTGAAGGTGCTAGAAGATAATCAAAGTTAAATGTTAACATCTATTTGTGAAACCTTCTTAGAGGTGCTATGGGATGATCAAAACAAATTCATTGGTGAAAATTTCATTGAGACACCAATAGCTGAGCATAAAATTTATTTATTATTTACTAAAGATAATATCAAAGATCAAATCAAAATAGCTTCCAATCTATAGTATAATAAGATAGTAGCTACTCTCAAGATCAAGTAACAGAATAATTTGATGGTCCTATCAAGAGCATATTCAAAGGTCTTTGACCCCACCACAACCAAAATTATGTCAAATTTGGCATTAACAACACTACGTGTGAATGAAAGTCTCGATATCCATTTATTTCCCATTCATTACACATTCCATTATCACCCACTTATCTCATTTATCCTACCATTATTTACCATCACTGGCAGCACTTTCCTTTATCGAGGTTATAAGGATATCTTGTCTCAATGTTTAAAGGAAGCATAATCAATGATTTATGAAGATCATGAACACATTATTTAGATCTAGATCAGTAACAAGTTCTTAAAAGAGTAGTTGTTTTGAAAGGGTGTTGGATAACAAATTATATAGATGATCATTTGTGTTGTCTCACATATTGACTAAGATGTGCATCTCCCTGTCAGCAAGAGCAACAAAACCATTTTTCATCTACCATTCACCCATTTGCCATTACCATGCCTCGTCTCTTGGGGACAACCCTATAGACCTTTTTTAGGCATTATTGTACCATTGAGATCCATGAACCATGTCATTTGAACTACATTGATTTGAGGTCCTTCAAGACTATGTAAGTAGTGCTCAATTTTTATTGAGGTCAGCTCAATCACCCATTTCCCACCCTCTCGTCATTTTGTGAGTAATTATTAAGATTAAACGTTCTCATCTTTTTATGAGAAACCTAAGCCAATGCTGTCACCATTTTTTGAGAAATTTGATCCATTCATTGCTTGGGAGCAAATTTGTTGCCACTATATCTAATTTTATTTTGATCATTTCATTATCCCATTTATCTGCTATTGACCAAGGCTTGTTTTTAGTCATCCTTTTTATCCTATTTTGATCTTGGTTCCTTTGGTTCATCCTATACCTTTTACAAGGGGATTATGATCTAGTTTCAATAGTTTTTAAATTCAGTGTTGAAGGACAATCTACGAACATAGTGTGACGTTTGATATGGTAAGTTATCTTTCATCTATAATCTTATTTGGTATCGTTGATTATAACTGCCTATGGGCAAATTAGTATTGTTTTGGTACCCTTAATTATAACCGCCTTTGGGTAAATCAATATTATGACATTTTTTCCTAATTATAACTACTTATGGGAAAATTAGGTATAATTCCTTTTTATCATGCATTAAAGCATCATCTGGTCATTAATATTATCATTTGTCTTGTCAGTCACCTTTGTTTGTGAACTTGTTGTGACCTAGTCAATTTTTCATCACCTTTTGTGTGGACAGAATTACTGTGACTTAGGATTTTTTTGGGGTTATATAATACATTATCGATTCATGTCAAGGTCAACTCAGTCCCTCTTATCATATGCTCTCATCGTATTAGGAGAATTTAAAGTTGGTTCACTCTCACCGTTTCATGAGTTGGATCGTTTTGTATCTCTTAATCCTCAATCAAGTTGAGATACTTAGAAATATCCAAAACCATTCATAAAACCATTCAAAAACTCAAAAATATTTTGTGTGTTTATTTTATTTCTCTTTGTTGTCTAGTCTTTTATTTTCTTGTTTGGTCTTGCTTCTTTGTTTAATTTTCCAAGTACATCTTGATGGTCCACATGGATCTTGATTATTTATATTTTGGTCTCATGTCGTTAAGATGTTCTTGCCTTTTGTTTTTAGACTTTTTTGTTCCTAATTAAGTCTTAATTGATCATAAATTTCAACTTAGGTTCATTTATGTTTATCTTTATCTTTGTCTTTTTTTGTTTAAATGTAAATCATTGTAACTCTAGTTTTGGTCATTGTTTTATGATTATCCTTAGTTATAAATATTCACATTTGAGCTGGCTCAGTGCAATTGGAATCTTATGTTATTATAAGTTATTCATACTTATGATGCCTAATTTATTTTGTTGTAACAAGCACTTTGTGCTCAGGGCTCAAAGTCTTAATGCCAACATCAACTCTGATGAACGATTCTCAAGAACACTTTACAAAACCTAGGGTCATGATATGGAATTAGGCTTATAGGTAACATGCATTTCAGGCTTCTTTGTCTATGCTTAGATGTGCATCTCTTTACATACATTGTGAGTCTAATCAATTCTTGGTCATTTTTCATCATTCCTCATTTCATTCTCTCCCAAACTTGGGTGAACTACATTGACCTGAAGTTCATGTTGGAACATGAGTCTATGGAACTATGTATGCAATGCTCAAATTCTATTGAGGTCAACTCGGCTATCTCCATTCTTCTTTTCATCTCTCTCATCACTTTATGCATTCTCATATTCTTAATTTTATATGGATTTCTAAGCCATTACACCATTGCATGTACATTTTCATCCACTCACTTTAACCTATCTTTTCAGTTATATCCTTGAGCTATTTTTCTTACCAATTGCCCATGATGGGGCACAACATCTAAACCACATTTGAATCAAATCAACTCTATGAGGGAAAAATCATTATTTATTCTTTATCAATGATTAAGATTTGCCCTACTGAGGCAAAATTATTTTATCATGATCACATTTGCTTTACTAGAGTACTTCTTATTATCTTCTCTTTGGAGACATTGTTCTTATGGTGTTTCCTTTCCTGAATTAGAATGTTCTCTCTTTTCCTCTAATTCCAAGCTTTCCACACTAAAGCCCATGATGGCAATATTTTAGTATGCAACTTGTCTCAAGATTGATCAATGTTGTAAGCATGTAGCTTGTACTCTCAAATTGGGTACGTTTAAAGTATGTCCCTTACATATATAGATTATATCTTTCCCATTCACCCTATTTTTGGGTACTATTATACTCCTCTCATTATATTTTGATCATTGATGATAATCACATGTTCAATCATTAGCTCATCTAGATGTGATCTATTCCATGGTTTAATCTCTCACTCTCTCTCTCTTTTTGAGAGTCCATCCTTTTGTTCCATCCTAGTATGTCCTCTCGAGGGGGCATCATAGGTCTATTCCAATTTCTTCTTGAGAATTTTTTTTTTGAAAAGATGTTGCTTCACCTGAATGTCTTGCTATGCCTTCTCAAATAGGGGTAAAATGTAGACATCCAATTCCTAACACCATTTGTGTTAAAATTGTCAATCTTATTCGAATGGCACTCAAATGCACATTTTAGGTCAAAATCCATAAAATTCCGTAAATGGTTCAAATTTTTCACTTATAAGTGACATTTTAGGTCAAAGTATTCATAAATAGGGCAATGAATTTTATGGGATAGCTAACTTTGATTAGTTCATTTTGAGTCAAAATGATAATTTTGCCATTTAGTGCTCTGGATCAATCTTTTCTTCTAATTCATTAGTACACGTCACATACCTCTGTTATTTGGTGTTGGTAACATTCAAAATTGGAATACATCTCCAATGCATCTAACATCACCTTCTAGTTCTTATCCAGTCAAATTATGACCTAGTAATATGACTTTCTGACCATTTTGATTAATTGTACACTAATTTCTAAAGAATTGTACTAAACTTGATTAAACTTACTTAAGCTATTTAATCCAATTTAAGAGCTTAAGTAAGAATTTCATATATATTTTTGAATATCTCATTATTGGAAATTGATTTTGAATATCTGCATCACCTAGTGACATCATCTTAGGGTGGCATCCATCAAGCCATAAGTGCATAAAATATCAAGATTATGGGTCATCCATGTCTAGTTATTCTTCTCATGCCTCTTTAATGACTATTTATCTTGAGGATATTTATGAGTTTAATTCCAAATATTAGGATTATCCATGGCTACACATCTCAATCTTGAAATAGACAGTCATAGTTGATCCTGACCAATCTCGAAAATCTATAAATAGAGAGGCCATGGACATGAATTTTAAGCTTGGTTTATGTAAAATTATTATGCAGAATTGTCTCCACAATCCTTTGCAATAGACCATTAAAATTAGTTACAAGCTTCATTGATAGGCTAGTTTAGTGATTTAGAATCATGAGCCTAGGTTTTATGGAGTGTTCTTGAGACATTGGAGGAGTTTGCCACCTTTTTTGACAAAGACAAGGATGTTTAAACAAGGGAGAACATGATTTTGAGCCACATGGGTATGGTGAATCTATTTGGGAAAGTAATATGATGTTTTCTTTCTTTCTTTTTTTTCTTGTTATCCTTTGTAATTCCCATAGAAATAGATAGGCTTAGTTAGTTAGTTCTTTATGTATTTTTCATGATTTATGGACTAATGTTTGACTAACTTGCTTTGTAATCCTCTCTACATAGGGAACCTCAAAATAGTGTTTATCACTTAAATAATAAAACCTTCTAGAATTTTTTTAAGAAAATATATCATGCAAATTCAAAAACAAAACATACGAGCAACTATTATAAAAATTATATCAACAAAATACCTGCAAAGACCATTTCAAAGATTTTCAATAAACTAATAAATAATTGTATGTAATATAATCATATATTTATTCCATATAACCCTTCATTTACATGGATGATTTTATCGAAGGATAAAAATAAAAATAAATATTCAATTATGATGACTATGTATACTACCCAACAGAAATAAATTCTCATAATATTTTTATTCTTCTCAGTTGATTTGAAAATTTCATATTATCTATGTTATTTTACTCAAAATCCATTTATCAAGCATGAAAACATTTCCATTCCATAAGAGTTTTATAATGGATGAAAAAAGAAAATATAACATCTTCTTTCGACAAAAAACAAACATTGCATACCTTAACAAGTTTCAAGCTTCCTCAAGACACCAAAAACCATTACAGTCAAAAGTTCTCTCCAAGAAACAAAATTTATACATATCTCTGCTTCTGTTAACTAGATTACTAAATGATGTATGAAAAACCAAAACAAAAACGTTTTATTTTGAGGTGGTTACCATAACTACATATCAAATGAACTTCAGTAACATGCCACTATCTTAGTGGTTAGTGCCATCACTACCAAATTAAGCAGAGGTTTGCCAAATAAACCATAAGTAATCAAACATTCAGCAGGATCTTTAGAAATCCTTTATCTTTATTTCCAAGACTCCAAACTCAAGGTAAGGATTAACCATTAACTCAACGCAAACCAATATTGTCAAATAAATCCAATATTACACGCTTTGAGATATATGTTCATTGAATGACTTTACTATATCCTTGCATGAATCAAATCTCAAGATCGAGAACCAATATTCAATATATATATATATATTAATCTAAAGGTTTTAAATGAATCAAATCCCTTAGATTTATATAAGGAGAAATATATTCATCATCTTATATCCATATAACAAAACCATCAACCTTATAATATTTGCATATCATATACTATCAATGGCTAGAAAATAAATAAACTTAATGTTTTATAATTGATGTTAAGGCCTATCTCATGCTAATGATATTTGATAATCACAATTAAAGGAATTAAGTTGAATATAATAATAAACACACTCTTTTTCAATAAAACATGTTACCTTGAATATATGTGGAATATTTTGATGGTGCCTAGAAACATGTGATAAATTTGATAATATGTCATTTTCATTACAAAATGTGTTAGATAGAGAAGTGAAATGAAATAAAATTTGATTGTTCCTATTCTTGCTTCTTACGAAGAATCATTATGTTCGGGTAAAAATAGACCTTGTGGTTGGGAATTGAATGCAATTATAATTGGATCACACACCAAACAATATGTAGTTAAAATATCGATCATGCAAAATTTATATCAACCAATCATATGACAATTACACCAAGGAATATTGCTAAGGTGAACTCAATATAACTCTTTGTGAAATAAGTTGTAAGTTTAAACCTTTATTTTATGTTATAAAAGTTATGCCCACTACCATAGCTAAATTTCATTTGTTTTTATAACTAATTACAATGGTTACAGGGTTATAAGCATTAATTTATATTCATTAATAAATAAATAAATTCATTGGTCAGAAACTTGGTAGCTTTCTCATGAATTAATTTCAAAGAATAAATATAAAAATTAAAAACCTAGTTCAATGGACACTTTTTATTTTATTCATAACATTTTTGAGAGATTGAAGTTGGGAGTAAGAAGACTGGTGTGAGTAAATCAAGTGGAAATGTCCTCGTAAAAGGTAGTGTTTCTATTTCTAGAGTGGTGATTTTGTCAAAAATTATGGCAGAAGAGGATTGTTGGAGGGTAAAAATAATATGGGGTTGTGGTAGTGGATTTACACCAAGTCATAGATAAATGTGGTCACAATCAATTTAAAACTATTGGAGTCCAATGACTCACCATGATAAAATGTTTTTGTGGATAGGGAGGCAAAGGGGTTAATAATGGTTGGAAACTTTGAGTCGTAAGTAGGGGATGTGTCAATGATTATTATGTTTTACCCTATGGATAAATTTTATAAGGTTAAGGCAAAGGTTCTTCCTAGGGTTGAAAATAATGCAACTCTACACAAAAATCATCAACCCTATCTAATATACACATTTTGAGTTGAGTTGTTCTTCTTGGGAGAGTTTTTATGTCTAAGGAGAGGTTGGATTGGCATGGAAAAAGATTGGGTTTTGCATATGTGCAATGAAAATACAAGAAAATAAAATGGTGGGGATATGTTGATATTAAGGGGACCTAGTTTGTCTCTTTGCAATCCGATGCACCCTCTTCCTCGATCCCTTTTCTGAACACTTTCTTGCCTTTTTGTCTTCGTTTGGCAGAGCTTCTATTCATTTTTTTGAGCTGATAATTTTTCATCTATTTTTCATTTGTTTAATTTAGTATGAAACTAAAAAAAAAATCATCTTAAAATAGACTGATTGGTTTATAGGGTTAATAAAACATTTGACACTTGTCTTTGCTCAATTCTATAGCATTTTAATAAGATGGGGTCACAGAATCCCTTAGTAAATGAATCCAATCAATGTCTTCAACTTATTCTACTCCTCCTCATCATCATCTTCCTCCTCATCCTTGTCCTCATCCTCTTCCTCCTCCTCATCCTCCTCATTGATCCATAAACACCAGTAGGAACTTCACTACTTTTTAAAAATGTTTACCAAGATCTCTTAAGTTCTCAATTCCAAAATTTAAAACTAAATTGGAAGTAGAAATTTCTCAACTTATAAGATGTTGGAATGATTAAAAATTGATGAAAATCTGATCCAAATCAAGTTTCAAAACTAAAATAAAGGTGAAATGAAAGTTCACATCAATTATCCATTGAAACCATCAGATTTTTCAAATTCCCTATTTACTCAATTTCTCGTAAATGATCAAATGATTATATTTTTTATTCTAATTAAAATCTAAATTATAATCTATAAATTAACTAAAACTAAAATGCAAAAATGAATTCAAAGATGAAAAACACAGAAATTGTTTATGGGGTTCATAATTCCTACGTCCCCAGGTTCTAATTGAACTGAACCATTAATGTTTCTCAAATTTGCAAGCCAAAATATACTTAAAATAAATAATAGATCATTTTTATTTGAAAAAATAGTGTTTCAAACTTTCAAAAGACCTTGGCTGACTCAGCACATCCTTCACCTTCCTAAATCAAACGTAGAGGCTTCTCCAAATCAAAATTGGAAACTTCCATATCTCAAAACGACATCACCAATTCTTCAAAATGGGCAAATTAGTATACTGCACAGAGCGTATCATAATTCTAAACAAGTTTGTAGTTTACTCCAAGCTCTGGTTCGGCTTTTAAGGGCTCCAAAATGACCAAATACTATAAATGGGACTATTATATTCCCAAAACATAGTCAATAATTAACCCCGTGTGAATATAATGTTGTGCCCTCATAAACATGTTACCATGTGTAGCTCAAGTGGTCAGGTCTTATCCCTTTTGATGGATAGATAACAGTTTAACTCCATCGGCATAGTCTTTTGTTCTAAACTTTATAAAATATCCCACATATGTGGGGATAATAAGTTAAAAAGGATTTTTATAGCCTTGTATCCACCTTATCATATGCTGAGATAGCCTTTTGGCTAAGGCATGTAATGACTCAGACCCCAACTTAGCACATAGATGTGGTTTATGTGGGTGATTAGATGCAATATATGGTAAGGATTATCACGAGCTATGTTGACTCAGACATTTGGTTACTTACAACCTTCAGATATGGGCTTGTTCTCCTCGAGCTGGCATTAACAAGTTGCAAGCTGGCAGTGAACTTGACATTCAAGCTGCCAACCTTTACAAAATGTCTTGATAGTAATCCCACATGTGGGAGTTTATAATGAAAAGTGGAATTTAAATACCAATTCAAATACAATGTAATATGAAATTAGGAGGTCAAGGCACCCCTCCTTAAAGAGTGTGTTGACCCTCGTTGAA
The DNA here is from genome assembly GCA_037957365.1 of Torreya grandis. Lineage (NCBI taxonomy): Eukaryota > Viridiplantae > Streptophyta > Pinopsida > Cupressales > Taxaceae > Torreya > Torreya grandis. The sequence goes on from JARHVA010000379.1 coordinate 260,147, forward strand.
GGCCCCTAGTGAGAAAATAGTGGGGCCCATTTGTCCAATTTGTATATGTTGTCAAAGACAAAAATCAACTAAACCCAAATTTTTGGACTTCCATTGACTACCACGTGTCACCCCCTGATTGGACCACTTGGCGTGTCCACATTGCACCACGTTATCTTGTGACACCACATTTTTTCCCTATCACATCAAAACTTTAGTGGACCATATCTTTTGCATTTGGTGTCCATTTTGTAAACCACAAAAAGTGCCAAAAATCTCTCAATGAGCTCTACACTATGAAATCATTCTAATAAAAATATGGAGACTTAATTTTTTTAACAAATGAAGAGATCCCCCTGGATCAAACCTCCCCACTAAGCGCTTTTGGACCCCAAAAGCATGGTCTCCATTAAAATGCTTCTACAAAAACATCACTACAACATATCATGGTAACGATTCAACATTCAAAATGAATCCTTGAAATGTCAGTGAAAAACAAATATCTACCATTACCACATTATGGATAGAAACAAACTGATTGCTCAAATGTTGCATCTCAAAAATGGTGCATCTACCAATCACTATAAATTGTTCACCAAGTGCAATTGCAAACCAGTTTATTAGTGTATTAATTTTACATGCTATTTTTAACCACAATTGATAGTTACAATAAAATGCCCAAAATGATTAAGGAACTTATAGAATGTGAAAATATCATGCATGGCTACAAATAATTTGTATAATTAGTAAAATTACAAATGGTGCCCATAAAGGGTCTTATAAGCCTCTATTTGCACAATATAAAAGACAACATATAAACTGCAATGCAAATTTCTCAAAATATACATATTCCTCATGCCCATATAAACTGTATATACTATTTTCAAGGTTTAAAAATGAAGTTTCAAAATCCCAAACATGAGAAAATAATCCAAGTATGTTAAACATATTCCTTGGTTTTTCTCTACAGGCCACTCCAATAAACCATATCAACATTCAAAGCATGGTAAATTTCCTTTATGCATTATCAATCCACTAATCATGACAACATGAAAGTCAAAAATTGTTTACCAACCCTCTTAATCAAATTTTCTTGATTAGTTGGTGAGATTTCTTTGGTGGATTTAATAGCATTTGTATGGGTTGATTTAACTTCATTAATTACCTTATTGATAGGTTTATAAACCATCTTAATCTTACCATTACCAGGATGGTTTGATGGTTGAAGTCTCCAACACTTTTCAACCCAATGTCCACTTCTGTTACAATGAGTACAAAACCTTTTGTCCACTCTTATGGAAAAAATATTCTTGTTGCTACTCTCAGAACTCTGTCTAAGAGAATAGTCTCTCAAAATCTTTCTTAACAAAGATTTATGTTTCCAACATTTGGCTACACAATGATTAGATAATCCACAAAGATTACATGGATAAATGTGCCACAAATTTTGTGTACCATAAACAAAAATAATGTTGGAATATTTATGTTGTCTGGTAGAATTAGAATCAACATTATTGCAAGTGTGATGAAAATAATGTGTTTTACCTTCCATCCAAGATGGTTTACACTTCTCCATAGCACATCTTGCTTCTGATTTCTTAGATCATTCACTTGTTTCATTTTGAATACCAAATCTATATCCTAACCCTACACAATTAGGCTTATTCTCTACCTAAATGGGGTTAGTATCACCTTGACCATCTTTTCCCAGGTCTTTTCCATTAAATCCTATTTTAACAAGTAATTTTTAACCTATTCCTTTTGTATATTATTCAAATTTACCAAAATCATTGTTAATAGATTCTTCATGGGAAGGAAAATCAATTGATGACTTACATTCACTTACAATGTTTTCATCCATCATAGTGCCTGCATCTACAGTGGAGGGCAAATCCTTCACATGTCCACCATTCTATAGTTTTTCCACAAGCTCATTCTTGGCTCGTAACTTAGTTTTCAAACAGGCAATTTCCTCATCCAAGGAGTTCAATCGAGCTCTCAGGAATGCATTCTCTTCCTGGATCTATTGGTTATATGCTTCAAGCTCATCAAGCTTGGCTCTGTTTGACAACTTGCCCATTGCACCTATCAAATCACAAAAATCAAAACAAATATTGAAATAGAATCAAAAACAACAACCAACTATTAAATCCCATTCATCAATTGCTTTGATATCAAAATTTAATCTGTAAACACCAGTAGGAACTTCACTACTTTTTAAAAATGTTTACCAAGATCTCTTAAGTTCTCAATTTCAAAATTAAAACTGAATTTGAAGAAGAAATTTCTTAACTTATAAGATGTTGGAATGATTAAAAACTGATGAAAATTTGATCCAAATCAAGTTTCAAAACTAAAATAAAGGTGAAATGAAAGTTCACATCAATTATCCATTGAAACCATCAGATTTTTCAAATTCCCTATTTACTCAATTTCCCAGAAATGATCAAATGATTAAATTTTTCATTCTAATTAAAATCTAAATTATAATCTACAAATTAACTGAAACTAAAATGCAAAAATGAATTCAAAGATCAAAACACATAAATTATTTACGAGGTTCGGAATTCCTACATCCCTGAGTTCTAATCAAATCGATCCATTAATGTTGCTATAATTTGCAAGCCAAATATACTTACAATTAACAATAAATCATTTCTCTCTGCAAAAATAGTTTTTCAAACCTTTGAAAGACCTTCACTGACTCAGCAGATCCTTCACCTTCCTGAATCACACGCAGAGGCTTCTCCAAATCAAAATTAGCAACTTTCATAGCTCAAAATGACATCATCAATTCTCCAAAATGGGAAAATAAATATACTAAACAAAGCGTATCATAATTTTAAACAAGTTTGTAGTTTACTCTGAGCTCTGGTTTGGCCTCTAAGGGCTCCAAAATGACCAAATACCTCAAATGGGTCTATTCTATTCCCAAAACATAGTCAATAATTAACCCCACATAAATATAATGTTGTGCCTTTAAAAACATTTTTCCATGCACAGCTCAAGTGGTCAGGCCTTATCCCTTTTGATGGATAGGTCACAGGTTCAACTCCATTAGCATAGTCTTTTATTCTAAACTTTATCAAATATCCCACATACGTGGGGATAATAAGTTAAAAAGGCTTTTTATAGCCTTGTATCCACCTTATCATATGTCGAGATAGCATTTTGGCTAAGGCATGTAATGACTCAACCCCCAACATAGCATGTAGATGTGGTTTAGATGGAATATGTGGTAAGGATTATCACAAGCTATGTTGACTTAGATGTTTGGTTACTTATAACCTTCAGATATGGGCTCATTCTCCTCGAGCTGGATTGACAAGTTGGTAGCTAGCAGTGAACTCGACATTCAAGCTGGTAGCATTTTATAAAATGTATTGATATTAATCCCACATGCGAGAGTTTATAATGAAAAGTGGAATTTAAATACCAATTCAAATACAATGCAATATGAAATTAAGAGGTCAAGGCACCCCTCCTTAAAAAGCGTGTGTCAACCCTCGTTGAAGGCCCCCAATGTGTGATCAAATAGCGAAGCCCATTTTTCCAATCCGTACATGCTATTAAAGATAAAAATCAACCAAACCCAATTTTTTGGACTCCCATCGACTGCCACGTGTCACCCCCTAATTGGACCACTTGGTGTGTCCACATTGTACCACGTTATCTTGCGACACCACCATTTTTCCCAGTCGCATCAAAACTTCAGCAGACCATATCTTTTCAATATGATGTCCATTTTGCAAACCATGAAAAGTGTTAGAAATCTCTCAATGAGCTCTATGCTGTGAAATAATTCTGATCAAAATATGGAGACTTAATTTTTTTAACAAATGGAGAGATCCTCGTGGATCACTCATCCTCCTCCTCAATTCTCTATAATTTTAATAATATGGGGCCATGTAATCCCTATGTAAAGGAATCCAAGGAATGCCTTCTTGTCCTCCTCCTCCTACTCATCATACTCCTTGATGATGATGATGATGATGATGATGATGATGATGATGATGATGATGATGATGATGATGATGATGATGATGATGATGATGGTGATGATGATGATGATGATGATGATGATGATGATAATAATAATAATAATAATAATAATAATAATAATAATAATAATAATGTTTGGATATAGTTATTGTGGATGTTGCTTGCTTTTTCACTTATTTAATGGAGAGATTTGAGGATCTTTAGGTTTTTGGGTGATCTTTTGGTGTATTGGTAGTTTCATTCCAAATTATCTATGGTTTCCCTCCCCTTTTTTGGGGTTTGTTGATGGGGTTTCTCTTGGGTTAAAGTGTATGTCCCTTTACTAGTCTCAGAGTTTCATTTTGTGATATGTCAATCTTCTTAGGTTTTAGCTTTATCTTGTGGTATATTTAGTAGGATTTTTCTCCATTAAGCTATCTTTTTGTTAAAGTACTATAGTGAGGTTCTTGTATTCTCTAGGTTTATCCCTCAATTTCAACACTCTTTGGTTGTACTATTGATAAATATTTGTCCTTTTAATGGAGCATTATGGTTCTAATGTTGTCACTAGTTTTTAAATTATCATGTCTTCTTTATGAATTGAAAAGGTACCCTCCAACCCTTAATTATCAATATAATCTTTTTTATTTCAATATCTAGTTCAATAAGGCCTCAATTGGCTCCAATTAATCCCCAAAATACCAACTACTTTAGAGAGTAATCATCTAAATGAAATGAACTTGTATCTTTTATGCCTTTTTCCTATAAATAGAAACATTTCTACTTGGTACGGACCACTATGGAATGTGTTATAACCTACTTTATAATATTATGTTGCATGTTACCCTAATTATTTATTACATGTACACATAAAAAGAACAAACTAAGATGTATTTTAAGATTTAGTATATCTATTACACAACAACAAAAACCTACAATAGTTTTAAATTTTTTACGTCATTAAATTAAGTTACAATAATTTTAAATTTTATCCTATATAAGTAGCAAAGTCAGTTAAGAGCTTTGGGTTCTTCCCATATAGGTCCCAAGATTTATTCTTTCTTCTTAGCTTACCCTAGAGTGTGGTCTTGTGAGGGCTTAGTTTCCTCCCTTAGGCCTCCACTGGCTACAAGGTCTATTATTCATTGGGGATTCTTGACAAAACCTTGGGACATCAAAAAAAGTTATAATAGACACAAAAATTTGAATTACAATTGACATAAAACAAAATGGTTTTTGAAACAATTTACTTTTATAACATTGCCTTAAGTCTCTTTCTGATATGAGGGATTCAAATGGGGAAAATCAAACCCCAAATTACATTATGTAGTCAAAATTAGATTTATGTGACTTAATTTCTCCTAATTGCATCCCTTATTGTATCAATCGAGCAATTTGTTTAATGAGGGATTCAATTAGAGAAAATTGAGTCCTAAATGATATTAGATAGTCATAATTAGGTTGAGGGGACTTAATTTCCACTAATTACATACCCCAATAAAACAAATGAGTAATTAATTCAATGATTGATTCAATTAGAAAAGAATGGCCCCAATTTATAGTAGCTAGTCGAAATTAGGCTGACGAGGCTCAATTTACCTTAATTACATTTATCATTGACCAAATTGTGTAACTAGTACAATGAGAAAGTAATTTTTCCCAAATTTAACCCAAACTCGCATTAGGTAGTTACCATTATATTTTTGAGACTCGACTACCAAGTAATTGTTCAATGAGGGAATCCATTAGAGAAAATTGAGACCCAAATCACATTAGGTAGTTGAAATTAGGGTAACTAGGATATATGTCCCCTAATATTCTCCTCTATTAAACTAATCAAGTAATTTTTTCAGTGACAGTCAATTGGGAAAAATTGACCCCCAAATCACATTAGGTAGTTACAATTATGTTTACGAGGCTTGATTTCCCCTAATTATGTCCCTAGTTGAACCAATTGAGGAATTGGTTTAATAAAGGAGTCAATTTAGGTAAATTTAGACCCAAATTACTTTATGTAATCACAATTACACTGAAGGGGCTCAATTTTCCATTATTACATTCCTTGTTGACGTAATTAAGTAATTAGTTCAATGACGGAGTCAATTGGAGAAAATTAAACTCCAAATCACATTAGGTAGTCATAATTAGGTTGATGGGGATATGTTTACCTTAATTGCATCCCCCATTTAACTAATCAAAAATTTGGTTTAATGAGGGATTCATTTTGGGAAGAGTGAAGCCCAAATAACATTACATAGTCACATTTAGGTTTTAATAGGACTCTATTACCCCTAATTATGTACCTCATCAAGCCATTTGAGTAGTTGGTTCAATGAAGGATACCCCTATGTCATATCATTCACTAAGGGTGGCCCTAAAGGAGACTTTGCCAGCCTCATTAAATAGTGATATCCCTAATGGTTACTTTGTATGCATCACTTATTGTATTGCAATTAGGTTGGTAAGGATTTATTTCCCCTTAGTTATGTCCCCAATTGAATGAATCAGGTAATTACAATAATGAGGGAGTCAATTGGGAGAATTCAAGCCTCAAATCATGTTAAGTGGTCATAATTAGGTTAAAAATGATACATTTCCCTTAATTGCATTTTGTATTAACCAATCAAGTAATTTGGGTAAATTGAGCCCCATATCATGTAAGGTAATCAAATGAGGTTGAGAAGGCTCACTTGCCCTACTTATATCCCACATTGAACCAATTGAGAAATTTGTTGAATGGGGGATCAGTTAGGGATAATTGAGCCCCATATCACATTGCCTTTGATTAATATGTGACTTTAGTAAATAAAACCTTAACATAGAGACTAAATTCATGTCAAAGATGATAAGAAAGTCACTTTTAGGGACATAGGGATAAAAATTTAGAAATAAAGGGAAAAAAATAAATTCAAAAATAAAGTCACATGAATGTCATCAATTAAGTCACCCCAACATGCTTCTGAGAGACCCCCAAATGTCACCTCCAAAAACACCTTAAATTTTCCAACTTTAAGGGTTCTGATTTTAAAAAATAAAAACCTATAAATTTTTAAGGTGACTTAAAGGTGATTTAAAAGCCAAATATAAATGGTCCAAATGTTTTAGTGGTTCACTAATACTTGTTGAATTGTATTTAGTGTGTTGTTTTAAAAAAAAATCTACCCTGAAGCCCTAATAATAATAGAGAGATAACACATGCCACCTAATCAATTCACTAGTTTTATTGGTTTTCAATAATTTATTAAATTTGTGGAGAAAAAAAATAATTTTCTAGAGATTTATATGGAATTTTACAAAAACAAGCAAAATTTGTTGAGTCTTGAAGTAGACGAATAGAATAATCAAATCAAAATTTACATACTTACACTTAGAAAAAACCATACCTACTCTTCCAACATCTTCACTCATTTGAAATAATTTAGTGAATTTATTTTTAGACTATTCAACTTAATTTTTTGTGTTTCCTTTTTAACTTACCATATAGGAAGAATTACTAATGACGTAGGTAGCATTAAATGAACCCTTATTTTCCCTTATTCTATATTTTCTTGCCCTACTGACAAATGAAGCATCACCAGCATTATTCGTTATTTTCAGCTAATATTTTCACCACCAAACCTTGAAGATAAAATCGATATCAAAAAATGTCCTCAATACATTACAATTTTAAAAAAAATATCAATCCAAAGGCCACAATTTCCTATTAATTTCAAGCATTTTATTCTAGAAAATATATAAATGAAATCTGTAGTTTATAAACCAGGCACTGCCATATGAAAAACTAACTTAGAGCCACTTCCTATATATTTATTCGCTTAAAAATGAACATTTAAACCTATTAAGATCTGTGCCTTTAGAAACACTGAATGTAAAGCAAAATCCAACAAAAGAAAATTTGAAAATGCATAAAACGATGAGAACTCACCAGATCTTAGATAAAACAATTGCCACTTGTCTTCGTCAACAGATTAAACCTTAAATGTCTCTATCTTTTCATAAATGTCATCTGAAATTCAATGAATCTTTGATGGAGATAGGTTTATTTTAATTGTGTCCTCCATTTAACCAATTAAAAATTAGTTTGAAGAGAGATTTATTTAGGGAAAATTGAGCTCCAAATCACATTATATACTCACAATTAATCTAATGAAAATCGATTTCTCTTAATTATGTTTTTCATTTAGCCAATTGAGTAGTTGGTTCAATGAAGGATACCCCTATGTCACGTCAATCACTAAAGGCGTCCCTAAAGGAGACTTTACTAGCCTCTATTAGAAAGGGACATACCCAATGGTTTATTGTTAGCATCAATTATTGAATTGCAAATAGGTTGGTAGGGATTTACTTCCCTCTAATTGTGTTCACCATTGAACCAATCAGGGATTTACATCAATGAAGGAGTTAATAAGGAGAATTTGAGCCTCAAATCATGTTAGGTAGTCACAATTATGCTGAAAATTATACCTTTCCTTTGATTTTATTTCATATTGAAACATTCAATTAATTTGGGTGAATTGAGCCCCATATCATGTAAGGTAATCAAATTAGGTCGAGGTGGTTTACTTGCTCTAATTATATCCCCCATTAAACTAATTGAGAAATTTGTTGAATGGGGGATTAGTTAAGGTTATTTGAGCTCCAAATCACATTGACTCTAATTAATATGTGACTTTAGTAAATAAAACCTTAGCACGGAAACTAAATTCAAGTTAAAGATGATAAGAAAGTCACCTTTAAGGACATAGTGACCAAAAAAAATCAAAAATAAAGTCATCAGAACGTTATCAATTAAGTCACCCCAATGCACTTTTAATAGACCCTCTAATGCCACCTCCAAATACACCTTAATGTTGCCTATAAAAGCATCGTAAAGTCTTGTGCTAGAGTCATTTGTTACAGATACAACCCGAACGTCACCCTTTAAATACATCTTCTAATGCGAATTTAAATCAAACTTTTGAGGGTTTTGAATTTTAAAAATGAAAACCTAGATATTATGGTGACTTAAAGGTAATTTTAAAAGCCGAATTTAAATGGCCTAAATGTTTTAGTGGTTCATCAATACTTTTTGAATTGCATTGAGTGTGTTTTTCAAAAAAAAAACTAGCCTAGGGCTTTGATAATAATAGATAAATAATACACACCACCTAATCAATCCACGGTTTTTATTTTTTATTTTATAAATTATTAAATTTGTAGAGAAGGAGAATAGTTACCTACAGATCTATGTGAAATTTTTAAAAAACAAGCAGGATTTATTGAGTGTTAGAGTAGATGAATAAGATATTCAGATCAAAATTTGCATTCTTACACTTAGATAAAACCATATCTACTCTTCCAACATCTTCACTTTTTAAGAATATTTTAGTGATTTTTTTTGAATTATTTAATTTGATTTTTTATGTTTCTTTTTGCCTTATCATATAAACATTATTCACGAAAAATAAATATTATACTAAATCTTCCCTTTTTTAATTATTAATTCTATTATATTTATGTGTGTGTGTGTGTATGTATATATATGTGTGTATGTATGTATGTATGTATGTATGTATATGTATATATATATATATGTGTGTGTGTGTGTGTGTGTGTGTGTGTGTGTGTGTGTGTATATGTATATGTATATGTATATGTATATGTATATGTATATATGTATATATGTATATATACATATATACATATATACATATACACATACATATACATATACATATACATATACACACACACACACACACACACACACACACACACACACACACACACACACACATACATATACATATACATATACATATACATATACACACACACACACATATGTATATATGTATATATATATATATATATATATATATATATATATATATATATCTGTGTGTGTGTGTGTGTGTGTGTATATGTATATGTATATGTATATGTATATGTATATGTATATGTATGTGTGTGTGTGTGTGTGTGTGTGTGTGTGTGTGTGTGTGTGTATATGTATATGTATATGTATGTGTATGTGTGTGTATATATATATATATATATATATATAACTATTTTATTTAATTATGCCTACTTTACAAATTAGATAAGTGAATATATGACCTTTTAGTATGAAACAATTATATATATAATTTGATATATATATATATATATATATATATATATATATATATATATATATATTTCGAGATTTGACTTTTTAATATAAATTTAAAACCTTTATGTCACAAAAGCGAAGTTAATTGTTACTTCCGCATGAGTAATAAATATAAATATACTTACATATTTAAATCACACAAACAATATTAAAACGTTTGACTACGTTGATTAGAATGCCTTATTTCTGGAGTGGAAGGGAATTAAATAAATCTAAATAATAGTGCGTTAAAAACTTTTTAAAACTTGTCATTTTATTTTTTAATTTAATTTTAGAAAGAAATTTAACTAACAGATTTGTGAGAATTTTTTAAAAAAATTATTATTTTTTTTTATTAAAGTAAATATTGGAAGGAAATTTATACATTAATTATATAATAAATATTTTTATTTTTAAATGATTTATATATATTTATACATGTATAATAATAATAATAATAATAATAATAATAATAATAATAATAATAATAATAATAATAATAATAATAATAATAATAATAATAATAATAATAATAACACTTAAATCATCTAAATTGGTTTACTAATGGATACTTTACATTTATGCAATGATCATATGGTAACTTTTATTTATTAAAAAATAAGATATGATAATAATAGTAATGTTAATGAAAGATAATACTTTAAATTTATAATAAAATTATTAAGATATATAATATTAAATTGACTTAACAATGGATAGTTAAAATTTATACAATCATTAAATGGTAGGTTTGTTTTATTACAAAATAAAAATTTAAAGTGTCAAGACTTTGTGAAAAATAGATGTTAAATTTGATGGTTGTATAATTATATTTATATTTTTTTGAAATAAAATATAGCTAATTGTATAGAAATAAATATAATTTTGAAAAAAATGTTACACAAAAATTATACATGATTATATTTATATAAAAAATATTAAACTTATAATATATTTAAAAAGGTTATTAAATTTATAGAATACTTTTGGCTGGTTAAAAAATTGCAAAAAAGCCAACTTAAAATAATTTTTATAAAAATAAAATAAAAAATATTTTAAAACAAAACATATAGGAGATAAAATATAGCCTTTGACAAGTTTACTGTTGGCTTCCCTACAGCTCTGAAAGACCCCTTTGCAATTAATTTTGATCTGCTCCATATAAATTTAAAATATATTAGAGATATTAAGGAGCATGTTTTTGGTTGTGTCTTAACCCTGTACAAGTCCAATCAGCCGCTTGGTTGACATCGATTAAATAAACTTACAAAAGCAAGACACCAAAGAAAACTCATACCCATCTGGAAGATTGCATCTAATCATAGACAAGCTTTCCGATTATTGTTAATTATAGACCAACTATGAACCTCTGACATTATGGAACTCAAAAAAATGCACCTCGAATTGTTAACAACAAATTGTGAATGATAGGAAAGTCAAGGGTCCACTAATCTTTACAATTATCTTTAGATTACACTAAGTTAGGGTGCCCTAACATTCAGTCTGAGAAGTAGGCATTATCAAAGGAAGAACTAGTAATGAGGTAGTTAGCCAGAAGAGTACCAAGACAGATACAACACTGACGTACGTAGCATTAAACAAACCCTTATTTCCCCTCTTCTGTATACTCTTACCCCTCTGTGTGGAAGTTTCCTATTGATATTATTCCATTCGAACATGTCTATGTTCATCTTCTCTGTATGAGCAAAGGCCTCTGTTTCAGAGGCTATAGACTCACGAGCCATGCCAATGGCCAACCCACAGTTAGTTTTCAGAGATCCAGGAACAGCGAACCAAAACATCAAATTCAAACTAAATTCAAATCAGTAATGGATTCAAAGAGCCATGATCATGCAGAGGAGTAAATTGAAACAAATGCGTTGATTATGCGTTGATCTAGGCACAGGTGAACCTGGACATAAATGGAACCAAAATTGGAGGTGCAGGTCAACTGCAAAAACATGTGAGAACCAATTGGCACAATGTTATTCGACACGTCCCTCCCAAAGCAAGCAAAAGTCACTCCTTGGCTAGATTTGGATACAAAGAGGTGTATATGGCCAGATTCCAACACATTCATGGCATTTTAGTCCCTTGAATAGCCATTGCCCTCTTCGAATAGATCTATATATTGCCCTAACCAAACAACTTTGAAACTGATTTGAATCGAAAACAAAGAAACCACATACAAAATCAAAACCATTAACCGGTGGATAAAAACAAGTATAAACCGTAACATAGATAAGGACTAATGCTTTAAATGTATGACGGGGACATCACACCAAAGACTTATATATATAGTTATAATATATTCAACAACTACTACTGCTTACGTACTTTACCCAAACAATAGTCAATTGCACAAATTTACTATTCCTCCCTTCATTTTTACCCATAAAATATAAAATAATTTGGTTGAAGTCCATTTATTTGTGCACCAAACACTAACGTTAGTCCATTTATTCGTGCACCAAATTCTAATGTTCAAAACAAAATTGAACCAGCCAACTTGTTTGTAAGTTTTAAATATATGACAATTAAGGTAACGGTTAAGCACCCAAAAACTAAATGGTTTAAAACAGTTAAGCCTAATTAGGTACCAACTCAAAAGAAATAGCTCTCAGTGTGTAGTTTAAGTTAGCTAGTTTCTAATTTTAGAAATATAGTTCTCCTTTTTTTTTTAAATGGTGGTTTTATGATGTTAAATTTTGAAAATATATTATTATATTTCTAATTTTTTTTCAAAAGAAAAAATGTTAGTAACATTTTTTTTTGAATATGTATTAATATTTGCATTTTTTATTGAACCAATTATATAATTGATTTGATTTTCGAATTATATTAGGTGTTCATAATTAATAAGTTGATGGGGTTCGATTTTCTTTAATCGAGTCCATCATTTTATCAATTGAATAATTGGATCATTGGGAGAACCAATTAGCATAAATTGAGCCCCAAATCCCATTAAATGATCACAATTAAGTGCACTAAGCTCAATTTATCCAAATTACATTTCGTAATAAATCAAACAAGTAATTAATTTAATGGGAAACTCATTAGGGAATTTTGAGCCTAGAATAACTTATGTCAAGGGTGTTTGATTGCCATAATTGCATCCCCCATTGAACTAATCAAGTGATTGCTTCAACATGGGAGTTAATTATGGTAAATTTAGCCCCAAATCACATAAGATAAATAAAATTATGTTCAGGGGGCTCAATTTCCCCTAATTTTGTCCCCCATTGAACCAATCGAGTATTTAGTCAAAAATGGATTCAATTAGTAAAAATTGAGGCTCAAATGATATTGGGTAGTTATAATTAGGTTGATGGGACTAAAATTCCCCTAATCTCATCTCCCATTAAACAAATCCTATAATTGGTTCATTGAAGGAATCAAATGTGGCAAGTTGGATCCCAAATTACATTATGTAGATGAAATTAGGTTGATGGGACTTGATTTCCCCTTATTGAACTGATAAAGTAAATGGTTCAATAAGGGAGTTGGTTATGGAAAATTGAGCCCAAATCACATTAGGAAGTCACGATCAGGTTGATAGAGATCAATTACCCTAAATTGTGTCACCCATTTAAAAAATTGAGTAATTGGTTCAATGAGGGAGTCAATTTAGAGAAAATGAGTCCAAAATCACATTAGGTATTCACAATTAGGTTGATGGGATTTGATTTCTCTTAAATGCATCGATCAGTGAAGCAATTGAGTAAATAGCTCAATGAGGAAGTCAAATTAGGAAATGTGATCCCCAAATCGTATTAATTATCACAATTAGGTTTAAAATTGTTAATTTCCCATAAATTCATCCCCCATTAACCATATTGACTATTTGGTTCAATGAGGGGGCTAATTAAGGAAAATTGAGCCAAAAATCACATTAGGTAGTTGTAATAAGGTTGATGAGGCTCAAATGTCCCTAGTTGCATCTTTCACTGAATTAATCAAATAATTAGTTCAACGAGGGAGTCAATTTGATAAAATGATCTATAAATCACATTAGATAGTCACAATTAGGTTGATGAGGTTGGATTTTTTGTAATTACATCTGTTATTGAATCGATCAAGTAATTGGTTAAATGGAGTCAATTGGTAAAAATTATGCCCAAAATCACATTAAACATAGTCATAATTAGGTTGACATGATTCAATAACCTCATAATTGTGTCCCTCATTAAACTAATCAATAAATTGATTCAATGAGGGAGTTAGTTGAGAAAAATTAAGCCCCAAATCACATTTTATAGTAATATTTAGGTTGATAGTGCTCGTTATTCTCTAATTTTGCACCCCATTAAACCAACCGAGTAATTGGTTCAATGGGGATGAAAATTAGGTAAAAGTGATCCCAACCCCAAATAACATTAGTTGGTTAAAATTAGATTCATGTGGCTTAATTTCTCATGATTGAATCCCCCATTAAATTAATCAAGTAATTGGTTCAATGGGGAATCAACTACATAAATTTTATCCCCAAATCACATTAGGTAGTCAATATAGCAGATTCTTGACTCTTCATTGAATCTACTGAGTAATTGCTTTAATGAGGGATTCAATTTTGGAATATTTATCACCAAATTAAAATAATGCATGTACAATGAAGAATCAAGAATCTGTTGAATTGATTATTAGAGAGGATTTTATATATAAGACTATAACAACTCCTAGAAAAAAATGAATGTATGCAAAACAAATTTGAATCAAGAAGCTACAAATAGGCTTGACCTGTAAAAAAAAATAACAACATAAGAAACAATTTTTTTTTTATAATCAAATAAACTATTTACAACAATATGCACGATGAAGAATCAAGAATCTACTATATTGATTATTCAATAGGCTTGTATATATAAGCCTATAATAACTCCTAGAAAAAAAGGAAGGTGGAAAAAACAACTTAGAAACAAGAAGCTAAAAATAGGCTTGACCCGTAAAAAAATAATAACATAAGGAAAAATAGTTTGGTGATAATCAAACAAACTATTTACAATGATATGAATGCTTATTCTAGTACCCTCCCTTAATGACTGAACCAGAATCAACTCCAAGCTTATCTCAAATTTGAAAAAAGAAAATATATTTACATAAATGTTTAGTCATTATATCAGATGGTTATTCAGAGGTAGGACAATAATAAAGACATATGCCTTCATTATTAACCAATTGTCGGATGTGGTGGTGATTAACCTCAATGTGCTTAGTCTTGGCATGTAAAATTGGATTCTTCACCAACTTTAGTACACTCTAGTTGTCATAAAATATAGGTGTGGGAGCTAATGAATCAAGTTGAATATCCTCCAATACATGTTGAATCCACATCAACTCACAAACTGCACTAACAACTATTTTGTACTATGCTTCAATAAAAGATAATTTAACTATATTATGAAGCTTACTCTACCATGAAAATGATCCTAGACAAAGAGTGAAAACATAACTTGTTGTATATTTTATAGAATCAACTAATCCTGCCCCAATCGAAATCATTATACCCTGTTCATTCAAAATCAACATATATAAAATTCTAAATTCAAGACTTCCTTTGACATAGTTAAGAACCCATTTTTTAGATTTCAAATTTTCTTCAAGCAGTTTATCCATAAAGTGAGGAAGATAACTCACTACAAAACACAAATGTGGTATAGTAGTAGAAAGATAAATCAAACTACCTACTCATTTATGATACACTATTTCATTTACCACTGTTGAATCAATGTTAGTTGATATTTTTCCCACAGCTTCCATAGGTGTATTTATGGCAATCATGCATTTTGAATTTTTCTAACAAGGATTTGGCATATTTTGTTTGGGAAAAAAAATATATAACCAAAATTTTAATACTAAAAAAAATCTACGCATAGACAATATTGAAGCAAGCCTGGATTAGTCATTTAAAACTCAAAATATATGTCGATTTTCACCTAATTAATCAAATCACAACTACTTATAGTGTTGGAAATTTCATCGACATATACAACTAGAATCACTATGTCATCACCAACCAATGTAACATAGAGAATAGATTATGCATCACATCTTTTACAACTAGACTCTCTAAGACATTTATCGATTTTGAAATACTAAGCTCGAGGAGCCTACATAAGTCCATATAAAGATTTTAATAACCTATAAACTAGCTGCTCTTTTTAGGAATTTGAAATCCCCATAGTTGTAACATGTACACCTATTCCTCTAAGTCTCCATTCAAGAAATCATTCTTTAACCATCTATTATGATAATATGGATTGGAGACAATTTGGTTCATTTGTATAAATTGTTATAGTAGAAGCAAAATTATTTTGATACCATAAAAGATTGCACATATAAAGATTAATAAATAATCTGCATAGTATTGATTATGAGAAAGGCTCATATATATAAGCTTACAACAAGTCCTAGAAATAATTAAGGTAGGTAAACAAATAAGAAATGGAAATATAAAAATAGACCTAACCTGTACAACAATAATAACATAAGGAATCTTAGTTTGTTGATAATTATATAAATTATTAACAAAAATATGCATAATTATTCTAATACAAATCACATTAAGTAGTCATAATCAGGTTGACCAAGCTTAATTTCCCTAACTACATCCCTCATGCAATGAATTCAGTAATTAGTTCAATGGATCTAGTTAGGGTAAACTGCCTCCAAATCAAATTAAGTAGTCATAATTAGGTTGGAATTGATTGATTGGCCTATATTACACACCCCTATTAACTAATTGAATAATTTATTTAATCAAGGAATCAATTAAGGCTAATTCAACTCCAAATAATATTATATATTTATAATTAAATTCATTGAATTCAATTATACCAAATTGTATCCTTAATTGAATGGATCGAGTGATTTGTTTAATTAGAGACTCAATTGCCACTAATTAAACCCCATACTTCTTTCTCAATTTAAAAAGCTTTTATTCCATGTAATGTAAACTTGTCTATTTATATATATAATACCATTTTAGATAAACAAATGATTTATGAGTTGTATGTTTAAACTTTTTTTTTAAATGCTATAAAATTTATGGCCACCAACATAACTAAAGTTAATTTGTTATTGTAACCAATTGGTATGGTTAAAAGACTATAAGTATTAATTTTATTCATCAATTTTTTAAAAAAAAAACTTTTAGCTAAAATTTTTGTAACTTTCATATGTATCAATGTAAAATAACAAATATAAATAAATATAAAAATAAAAAATTTAACTCAATAAATACATCAATCACGGACACAATTGGCTCCAATTGATCCCTAAAATATAAATTGCTTAAAAGATTAATCATCTAAACGACATGAAATTATGTCTTTTATGCTTTTTTCTTGTAAATAGAAAGGTTTTTACTTGGAATGGACCACACACCTACTATAAACCTACTTTAAATAAATTTTTGACTTGTAATATTTTTTTATTTAAAAAATACTTTTTATTTATTTCTAAGTTTAATATATTTCATGGGACCACCTACCACATAATAGTTAAGTGATAATTATTTACTTATAATATGTTGCATGTTACTTTAATTATCTATGATTTTTATATCATAAAAAACATGAACTAATCTATATTTTAAGATTTAATATATCCATTGCAAAATAATAATAACATCAAGCCTAAAATAATTTTAAATTATGTCTCTAATTAAATTTAAGTTATAATAGACATAATAAATTAAATTACCATTGACACAAAACAAATTGGTAGTTTAGGAAGACTTTACTTTTATAACATTTTCATAAGTATTTTTATAATATGATAGAGTTAAATGGAGAAACTTGGACCCAAAATCATATTATGTATTCACAGTTAGGTTTACGTGATTTGATTACTCCTAGATGCATATTTCATTGAACTAATTGAATAATTGGTTCAATGAGTGATTCAATCCCAAATCATATTAGTTTGAGGAGGCTCAATTTCTTCTAATTAAATCACCCATGAAACCAAATGAGTAATTAGTTCAATGATGGATTCAATAAAAAAAAATTAACCCAAATTACAAAAGTTAGTCGCACTTAAGCTAACAGGGATCAATTTTCCTTAACTACATCTGCCATTAAATAATTCACATAATTAGTACAATGATAAATTAAATTAGGGAAAATTTATCATAAAATCACATTAGGGAGTTACAATTATGATATTAAGGCTAAATCGACCCTAATTCCATCCCCCATTGAGTCAATCAAGTAATTGGTTTAGTGAAAGAATCTTTTAGGAGATATTGAGGCCCAAATCATATTAGATAGTCATAATTAGGTTAATGGGGTTAGATTCTTCCTAATTTCCTTCCCCATTAAACTAATGGAGTTATTTTTTTAATGAGGGAGTCAATTGAAGAAATTTTGTTACAATTATGTTGTCGAGGCTTGATTGCCCCTAGTTATGTCCCCCATTGAATTAATTAATTAATTTTTTAATGAGGAAGTCAATTTAGGTAAATTGAGCCCCAAACTTCTTAATGTAGTCACAATTAGGCCGAAGTGTCTCAATTTACCATAAATGCATCCTTTGTTGAATCAATTGAGTAATTGGTTCAATGAGGTAGTCAATTGGATAAAATACACCAAATCATATTAGGTAATCGCAATTAGGTTGATGGGCCTAGGTTTCCCCTAATGTTGTCCCCATTGAGCCAATCAAATAATCTATTTAATAAGGGATATAGTTGGGGAACATTGAGCCCCAAATCATATTACATAGTCACAATTAGGTTGACGTGACTTATTTCCCCCAATTATGTCCCTCATTAAAACAATTGAGTGGTTGGTTTAATGAAGGATACCCTTATGTTATATTAATCACTAGAGGTGTCCCTAAAGGAGACTTTGTTAGATTCATTAAATAGGGATCTCCTTAATATTTCAAATAGGTTGGCATGGCTCAATTCCCCCTAAATGTGTCCTCCATTAAAATAATCAAATAATTATATCAATAAAGGAGTCAATTGGATGAATTTGAGCCCCAAAACACAATAGGTAGTCACATTTAGGTTCAAAATTATAAATTTCCCCTAATTGCATTTCGTATTGAACCATTTAAGTAATTGGCTTAATGATAGAGTCAATTGGGACAAATTGAGCCCCATATCATGTATGGTAATCACAATTAGATTGAGAGGGCTCGATTGGCTATAATAATAATAGAAATGGAAATGTAACATAGGGAACTTATTAAATCCCCTATTTTTATTATTTTTTCATAAGTTATTAGAGTTGTGGAGAAGGAGAATAGTTTCCTAAAAATTTATGTGGAATGTTAAAAAAACAAGTAATGTTTTTTAAGTATTGGAGTAGACAAGTAAAATAGTCAAGTCAAATTTTGTATACTTTCACTTAAACAAAACCATACCTACTTTTATGATATCTTCACTCTTTTGGAAGAATTCATTGAAGATTTTTTCAAGTTATTCAATTTGATTTTTTGAGTTTTTTTAACCTTGAAATATGTATATATTTCCTCTTTTCAATATCTAACGACTTTGTCTAGATTTGGAAAAAAAATAATATTCTTCTTAATTCTATTTTATTATTAATTCTATAAAATTTATTTTTTAAAATTTATTATTTTATTTGATTATACCTAATTTGAAAATTGGGTGGGTAGATGTATGACCTTTTGATGTGAATCCATGCTACACATTTCGTAAAAAGGAGCTACATTTTGAGCTTTGAGTTTTTAATATAAGTTTACAAACTTTATGCTAGAGAAGGGAAAGTGATTGCTACTTCTGCATGAGTAATAATGAAAATGAGGTGGTGCCTACCCTTCATCTCTTTCTAAAGTTAAGTGATTGCTACTTCCACATGAGTAATAATGAAAATGAGGTGGTGCCTAGCCTTCATCTCTTTCTTAAGTTAAATATAAATAAATAGTATTAAAACACTCAACTACGTTGATTCAAATGCTTTAATTTTGGAAGTGGCTGTGAGCTACTTTGCCTCTGAGTGGTGGGAATAATAAATTATATTATTTTATTAAAAATAATGTGAGCAAGGTTGATAGAGACAAAATTGGTTTATTTTAGATAGATAAATAATTAATTTTTTTAGTATTTAATATTTGTTTAGTATAAATTTATATGATTGATTGAGAGTGTAGACCTTATTAATTTATGAGTGTAATAATCAACAATTGTTAAAGAAAAATTACCCTGTCTTCTTTTCTTGTGAATGAAATATGTTATTTCATATACTTTTTTCTTTTTATTTTTTCTTTTTTGATTGAAAAGCACACTTTATCATATAAAAACTTTACAAAATAAAATACAGCTAGTCATAAAAAAAATGGGTAGAAAATTCATACCCCAAAAACACACCGGGCTATAGAAGCCCTGGGAAAGCAAAATAAGCAACTAGAAGCCCATACTGGCCAGAAAGTCTAACATTTGTGTACTAACAACCAAAAAAGGATAAAACACAAACAAACAAGTTCTTAAGCATCAATAGCAAACATGGTAGCAGGCGGCGGAGGGCCCTCAGGCTTCCCTCTCCACCCCCCATTAACTAGGGGGTCCTCATCCAAAGTAAGAGGCTCGCACCCATCACTCTGTTGCTCTTGAGGAGTTGGAAAAACACTCAACTATGTTAATTAGAATGCTTTAATTCTGGAAGTGGATATGTTATTTCCGTATAAAAACACTCGACTACGTTAATAAGACTAAAGTTAATTGATTTTAGTTGAATAAGTAATCAATTTTTTTAATATAAATTTATATGATTAATTAAAAGTATGGACTTTATGACCAATAATTAATTAACAACGGTTTAAGGAAATGGACTCTATGACCAATAGTTAACAACTGTTAAGGAAAATTAATCCGCCTTCTTTTTCTTGTGAATTTATGCATTTGACAATAAAACTTCCGTTTTATAGACCGCAGAAATACAAAAGTGGTGATCAGGAAGATTGTCACAACTTTCTTCAGGATCAACTTCGCCAATTACTGGATCCACCAATTCCTTGCAAAGGGTAATCTCACTTTTCTGACTTATTTTGACTGCTCTGGATCTTGCCATTATCATCGAACTGAATGTATAATAAACTTCTTTTTTTCTTTTTTTCTTTTTTTTTGTGGGGATGGGTTTGTGAAGTATTTGTAGATAAGATATCACGAGTACAGCCTTGTGTGGGGACTTTAATCTTGCTTATCAGGGTTGCAGATGTTATATCCGCCAAAGGCAGGCTTCGAAAACAGGTGAGGAGACTAAATGGTTAAGCGCTTAAAAAATAAATGACCATTTTTAAATTTAAATTAATAGAAATGTATTTTTTAATTTAAAAAAATAGCCTCAACTTTTTTTTAGTTTCTATGGTTAAACCCTATTTGATCGTGAGAGGTTGATGATTCTGCCCAATAGCATGCCTTTTCTGGTTCGTTTGGCCCCGAATTGGGTGCCAAATTAAAAGAAATGGGTCTGACTCTGTAGTTTAAGTTAGCTAGTGTCTCATTTTAGAAATATACTTTTCCTTTTTAAAAATGGTTGTTTTATTATGTTAAACGTTGACAACATATCATAATATTTTCTTAGTTTTTCATATAACTGGTTTTTAATCTGATCGTTTTCATCTGAACTCAGTTTTGTATTTTGTTGTGAATATGTGCTAATTCTGTTTGGATTTTTGGTTTTAAAAAACTGCAATTTCTCAATGTTAGTAATTATATATTGTGAGTGTTGAAATTTTTTTCCCGTTTTTGTTTGGAAATTGAAAAATAAATATTTATTAATGAAATATAATAATATGACATTAATCCTAAAAAAGGGTGGAGAGAATCATACTTTAGATAGAATGTTAGTCATATCAAATTAAAGAAAGTTTCAAAATAAAATATAAATTACATTGTCAAAATAGGACCAAAATTAAGGTTAATTAATTATTGTAACCATAGTAAAAATGCGATTCAATAAAAAATGGCGATAAAACGAGAGACCGCTAACCACAAAGAACAAAGCAACAACTAGGTAGCAATGACAAACATGGTGGCTAGAAAAGGTAGAGGGGGTATATCCAGCTTGCCTACCTAACTACTGATGCCTAGAGGTTATGCAATGTCATGTACGAGGTCCCACTCATCATTTTGATGCCTTTCTTTAGTTTTCTCTACTTGACAAGAAGGAAAAACTGCTACAACCAAGCATGGAAACTTATCCTATGAAGGAGTACCCCAACCATTACCAGCTCTACTTCCAAGATAGTCAAATGCAATACCACCATGGGGAGGTAAAGGAAAATGGGATGGGGAGAGGAGCTTCACCTTCTTATACAATGGTGATGGCGAAAACCTTATCCCTGACCCTTAGAAGAAGAACGATAGGAGGGAGGATCTAGAGGCCCTAACTCATAATGCACAGAGCACTTACCTAGTGGTCCAAAAGAGTCTAGAGGTGCTCCACCTCCAAGCAGACATTCTCCACCTAGACATGGATCTGAATCAAAACATTGGAGATAACAATAACATTATTATTCATTGAAAAATCTCTTTCCATAATTGCATTATTAAAAATGACATCATTTTTATATTTTTGTATATGAAAAAGAATATAAACATGAAAGATCTGCAAAATAAGTGTTGTATATTTAAGGTGGCATGATCAAGTCCCCAAGAAGAAGGATTTTCCAAGTAAATAATTCTACAATAAAAGGTTGAAAAAGGTTATAAATCCATTTCTAGAAAAACTAAGCATGGGAACAACAATAAAAAAGGTGCTTAAAGGTTTTATCTTGATGACAAGCAAGGCAAGTGGGATTTCAAACCTCCATGTGCTTGAAATGATGTCCAACTAGCAAGCCCTGGGAGAGAATACAACAAATACAATGATCTTTTTCTCGGCTCAATATGGCCTTTCCAAATATTGGAAAACCTTCAAGACTAGAAAACCTCTTGGGGCCTTAAATTCTAATGACAGTTAAGTGTTTCGATCTAATTATGATAATATGCAAGAAGATGATTCCTAATCTAGGATTTGTACCAATCAAAAAGAGTAACAGTAGGCCATTGACAGTCTTTCCACCTTGGGCATCTAGAAGATACATCAATATTATGAAGATAAACATCAGGGATGGATTTTTGAGTTTCAAAAATAGACTCTACGGCCTCATTCTTAAGTTGGTATTTAAATTTATGAATATCCCACAAGAGCCACCCATGGGAAACCTTGTATAATATGTCATTGATTTTCTCGAATCTATTTTCAAAAAGCCTAAGAATATTAACCTATTGGACCATGGAAAAGGGGACATTATGAAAATTAGGAATGTGAGACCATTAGAGTGAATGAGAATTAAGAGAAAGTCCATTTCTGAAACCATCCCTTACTCAGATGATGTTGGGTTTGAGTAATACCTAGGCTTTTCATATACATTTAACCATAAAAGTACCACTAATTAGAATTAGCATAATAGAGAGAATAAAACTCTAAAATTCAAGTCCCTTACATGCCTTCTCCTAAGAGGAGTTCTTTGGGTACTGTAATCCTTGAATATAACTTTCCAAGCCTCATCCCCTTCTAAGCTTTTGATGATCCACTTGACACTTAGGGCATGGTCTTGAATCTTGATGTCAATTACCCCAAGATCTCCTT
The DNA here is from genome assembly GCA_037957365.1 of Torreya grandis. Classification (NCBI taxonomy): domain Eukaryota; kingdom Viridiplantae; phylum Streptophyta; class Pinopsida; order Cupressales; family Taxaceae; genus Torreya; species Torreya grandis. Next base: position 283,844 of record JARHVA010000379.1, read on the forward strand.
CCCTTAGGTCTACAACAAATATCGTAGGAGACCACGTGGAAACCCTTATAGCCTTACGAATTTACTGAGATAAAATCTCTGGGTAACTTATCTAGTTTAGCATGGGTAATTTTGGATAGATGTTAATAAGAAGAATAACAAATATGGGTATTATCTAGCACTTTAGAGCAAACATGAAACTTTATTTCTAAATAAATAGGTGTGGTGATCCAACATGCAATCATTTTCTCAAACCTCTAGACAACATATGACCAAAGCTCAAATGGGGAAGCCCAAAAAATAAAGGGAATGACCACAAAATTGAATTTCACACATGGATGAATCTATTTCCATTGAAATCCTTCCAACCAAGGAGGTTTGGTAGAGAAAGACTCTCTATAGCATTATGTCTTTCTCCTTTGAATAGAGGAACCAAATGCAAGGAAATAAAATTCAAATCATTCCACAACATTCTTGATTGAATCTTCTTCCTCTAAAAGAGTAAGAAAAGAATCATCTACAAAATGCACATCAAGAGAGGGATCCAAGGAGCAACCTTGAATAATATAAATGGACATGACAAATATGCAATATTGAACTCCACTAATTGTATTACGAAATCCATCATTTTGAAACAATATATTCCTAATTTTGATGAACCTGGGGCCAAATCCAAGAGCTTTAATCTTTGCAATAATGAAGATCCATTGAATCATGTCATAAACTTTATCAAAATTGATCTTCACAGACATGGATTTTTTACTAGAGATTGAGCCATTCCATAGCCTCCCAAACTATAATTCTAATGTCCAAAATATAATTGTGTTTTATAAACCTTATTGGTTCACTTCTAACAGTGAGGGAAGTAATATATCTCACCCTAAGCTCAAGGGTTCTAAAATGATTTTGTATGGTTCATTTATAATATTGATAGTCCTCTAATTGGTAAACAATTTAGGATATCTAACCTTTGGAGTGAATTTTAAATTACCCTAATTGATGAGGAATCCTAAAGAGTTGAAACAAACAAATTGAGAGTAGACTTTATGAAGATCTAGTCCAACAATGTTTCAAATGTCCTAATAAATTTCACACGGGAAACCATCAATTCAAGGGAATTTTTTATAGACCATCTACATAACTACATCATTCAAATAATTATGACTAAGATATCTATTAAAATATCTATGCTTAAGAAATCTTGCAATGTAAAACATGAAGGTAATGTAGGAGAACCACTTTAAGAGATGGGGAAGAGGGTTGGGAAGACAACACTCAATGATAATGGTGCACAAAATATTATAGGATGTCTGAGAGTTTGGTAAACATAGCACAAACAAATTTAATGGATTTAATTCTATCTTCAACTTGTTTGAAGAGAAAAATAGAAAATAATTACTTGGTTACTATATCACCTACTCTCAACCAATGCATTATGGCTCTGAGTGAGGTTCCCCTAGCTTTGTAAGCTTCATAAAATTTGAGTTTATGTCTCCAATGAGCAACTTTAGATTTTTGATGAAAATTAAATGACAAATTATCAAGTTCCTATGAAATCTTATTAGATTCATAGTATGATGCTTTATGATCACAATGTCTATAGATAGTTATTTGTTTAACATATAATCGAATAAAGTTGGTAGTCTAACTAATAGAATTTTCCAACCACCTCTAGGGTAGATCTCTTTTAACAACATCATTTGAAGCAAACAAATTGGCCAGCCCAAGAAGTCAACCATCAAAATAAAAGAGGGTCCACACACCCTGATGGGTAGGGTTAGATCCCCACAAAACTATCTTGTAAAACTAGAAATGTGAAACCTAGAAGAAACTAAAAGAAACTAGAAATGTGAAACATGACCACAACATCAAGCTTGTATATAAGAAAGTATATTTATTAATATATATATTAAAATCTCATTTATTTCTATAAGAATATTGTCACAAAAAATTATGTATTATTACAATCATAAAATTTGGTGAAATTAGTAACCATACATTAAGGAAAGTGAAATATTTTAATTTTGTTATGTGTGTATGTGTGTGTTTTTTGTTTGGTCCTCTATATGAGCATATTCACTTATAAGTAGTTGATTATAAAAATATTTAAGTATGTGTTTAATTGGATACTCCTTAGTGATTGTTATTAAACTTGGGAAACTAAAACAAAATTTAATTAGTATATTAGTTTATTAAGTTGTTGTCATTAGGAGTTTTATTGCATCAAAGTCATTTAGAGATCAAGCATGTAAAAAAATATACTTAACAAGGGTGCCATGCACCAAGTCCCTGCGAGATTTAGAGTATAATTAAATATGTTACAAATAAAATTATGTAGGTCATGTTTGCCAAATAAAATTTGCAAATAGTAGTGGATATAATTCTAATACAATAGGGGAAAAAAATAAAAAATTTACAAAAACATTTTTAAGAAATGTTTTATGCTATTCAAAATAAATGCAAATGTGTTGATAATTTATTCATTAGAAACATAAGCAATAAGGAGACTTGCCAATTTTTATATGTAAATAAAACAAGAAAATTTCTAGCATAAATGAGAAAAGATGTATAGAACAAATAATACAAACAATGGATTAAAAGATAGGAATTAATTGAGGCACATAGTCTAAATAGAAAGTAGGACATCATTCATAGCTTCATATTATTAAGTTAGATGTGATGTTGTGAGATTGAAAAACAACAAAAAATAATCTATCCCAATTTACATTTCAACTCAAAGTATAAATGTAGAGGAATTTTATATCTTGATAGTATTAAGTTAGACATGAAATTTTAGAATTAAATAAAAACACAAGATAATCCATCCCAATTTACCTTTCAATTGACAATAGAAATTTAGCAATAGTTTGATAATGACATTGAATTGAAAAAAAGTTGTTTTTTAATTATTCAAACATGGAAATTGGGAGAGAATCACAACAAATAAATAAAATATTAGTATATTTCCACACATATCATCCCATATTTGACAAACTATTGAATTATCATCAAAATCAACTCTTGTGACAAGGGGGAGGGGACGTATGGGTATAGTAGTATATGAAGGTGCTACCCTTGGGTGACACTAGTAACACTTTGGAAATACTACAAATATGTCCATTTATCAGATAAAAATAGTCATGGTTGTCCAACTACCAAAACTAAAGCTTACTATGAAGAACCTCCCTACAAGGAATATATTCAAGATGTAGATAGTTCAATTTGGAAGTAAAATAGAGGCTTTTACACATAGGTTTGTTGACATGCACATGAAAGACCAATGTTAAAAACCTCAAACCATGAAAGCATGTCAAAGATAACAAATATTCATTAAAATTATTTTTGAAATAAATGATAATCAAATAATTTTCAAACAAAATTTATTTCATAGGATACATAAATAAAGTTATAAAGTCATTTACAATCTCAAATTCTAATGAAATCCAGTCCCATGTGTAGAAATATATATAGCCAATTTTTTTGCATGTTAGTCCTTGCATATTGATGATCATTAACATAAAAATACATGGCATCATGAGCCATGCCTAGGTCATTATCATAATACATATTATTCTGCATCAATTGAAGCAACCCCTTCATTAACATATTTTCCATTGGGATTAGCTACAACGGGAATACTAGAAAACATGAATGGGATTCCTGAGTGATCCAAGCCTAATGTATGCCAAGATGTGGGGCCTTTAGTAACTATATAAATATAAGCTAGTTATTGTACCAAAAACATCCAAGCTAGTATGAATTTGTCAAATAAGCCTAAAAATAAGAGAATATAAAAAAAAAAAATACCTCTTATTAATAATATAAATTGTGTCAAATCTATAATTTGTATAACATTGAACTAGTCTAAATTTATAATTTAATATTATTTTTAATTGTAAAATACAAGAAAATGTTTGAGTATCTTCTTACTCGTGCCTTCTAGGTTATCCTATGTGGGCATTTGTCTCGCACTGCCTAGTTTAGCCTACATCTTATTTTGCCTTGCCTAAAGGAGCAAGTGTTACTCATTGTAATATACATGCTTTTTAATACTTTTTAGATCTCATTTTGTGTATAAAATTTTTTTTACTTACAATTAGTTTTCTCCTTTTGAGTGTATGTTGAAGCATCAATGGTTGTGGTAATGAGCCATTGGAGAGATCTTGGTTGAAGAGTTTTGATAACTCTGATACAATCCAATATATTTATAGATTCATATCTCAGCTAGCAGACAAGTGTCATCCTTTTACACACCTCTTAAATAAAGGTGTCATCTTTCAATGGGATATTAAATGTTAGCAAGCATTTTTAAAACTAACAACATATTTGGCCAACCTGCCACTATTGAGACCACCAACCCCTGTCACACCATTGCTTTTTTATATATCAGCAATAAAACATGAACTTAGGGCACTCTTGGCCTAGCATGATGAACAAGGTAAAGACATGTGGTATACTATTTGAGCCAAACACTCATAACATACAAGCATAATTATTCAACTACTAAAAAATCTTGTCTAGAAATGGTGTTTACTTCCCAAACATTATGGCACTACATGTTGAACATTAATACTATTATCATTACTAAGGTGGACCCTCTCAAGTACTTATTATCTAAAGAAACTCTTATAGGCTGCATGGCTAAATGGATTATGATATTGATTGCATTAGATGTAGAATACCAAAATCAAAAAGCTATTTAGGGGCAAGTCATCATAGATCAACTTGTTGAAGCTCCTATCATAGACACTACACCACCTACATTTGATTTTCCTAACGACTCTATCATGACAATAGAGGAAGTGGCTCATGAACCTAAACACTAGAAATTATATTTTGATGTCTCATGAATTTAGAGCCAGTATTTTATGAGTTGCACCACAAGGGGACCTCATCCAAACTGAATTAACAACATGGCTAAATACAAATCCCTTATTACAGGTCTTTGTCTTGCAATACAATGAGATATCCAATATTTAATGGTTTATGGAGACTCCTAACTAATCATTAATTATACTAAAACTACTATCAGACTAGGGATGAAAAGATTTTACCCTACAAGCATATTGTTAATAATCTCAAGCCACATTTTAGATCACTACAATTTGAATAGGTACCACATGTCAATAACTAATCAGCTGATGTAATGGCAACAATTGGTTCTATGGTACAAGTCCCATAAATGTTAAAGAGTATTAGTTTCTCATTAAGAACCTTCTATAGCTTACTCATGTATTACCAGATTTAGAGAGGGTTTTTACTATTGTTGGTCCAAATCTCCCAACTAAATCTCCTTGGTACCAAGATATTTATAACTATTTTCATGACCAAGTTCTTCCTCCCAACCTTTCAAAAACTCATCATAATTTTTTTTCCATCACCTATCCCATTATATCCTCATTAGAAACATGCTTTATCATAGGGGATATGATGGAATACTTATTCATTATTTATCTTTGAGAGAGTCAACATTAGTTCTTAAAGAGGTAGATAAGGGAATGTGTGGGACCCACACCAGTGGCATAGTCCTTTCCAAGAAACTCATAAGAACATGATACTACTAGCCCAAGATGGAGACAGATGCTTAAAAATATGTAAATAAATGTGTTGCCTACTAGTAGATGATAATTTGATACACACAACTTTATTTCCACTATAGTTGATTACTACATTGAGGTAATTTTCTACGTGGGGTCTCAATCTCATCAGGAAAATAAACCCAACATCCTTTGATAATCATAAACACATTATTACTATTACAAATTATTTTACTATGTGGATTGAGGCCATTCCTTTCACTTACATAATCGAGAATCAAATAGACAAGTTTATCCATTACCATATCATATGTCATTATGGTATCCCTGATCGAATCACATCTAATAATGGTGTTTCATTTGTGAGTAAAGACAATAAAACCCTTTGTACCTTGTTCAAAATCAAACATAAGAAATACACACCATGCAACCCATAAGGCAACGGTCAAGCCAAGGTGTCCAACAAAACCATTGTTGCAATCATTAAGAAGATTATCAATGACATTGGCCATAATTAGTGCTTGTAAATATTTCTCTCCCTCGGGGACTATCGCACTAGTCATTATACCCCTACAAGATCCACCCCATATTCTCTAGGTTTTAGCATAGAGTATATTATCTTGGTTGAGATTGAGATACCCTCATTATAGGTATCTTTGCAGTATGTTATTGATGACAAATAATATAAAATGTTTAGGATGCAAGAAATAGAATTTTTTGATGGCAAGTGTTTAGCTGACCTAGACAATTTAAGAGCATATCAGAATAGGTTGTGGTGAATCTATAATAAATGCATTCTCCTTTAGGATTTTGGATTTGATGACTTGGTCCTAAATGAAAATCAAAAGAATACTAATGATGAATGCAAAAAGAAGGTCAAGTTTCAGCCTAATTGGCTAGGCCCATATGTAATTACAACAAATTATGGTTCAGGGGTATACATATTGGCTACTCTAGAAGGTGAAGAGCTACTAGAAATAATGAACATTGTACACCTAAAACATTTATATGCTTGACAAAATTTTTAACCATTATCTATAAAATCCCTTACTTTGGGCACCTTTTGCTGGAATTGCTTATGTTTCCATCATACTTGTAACCTGGACTATTGTAACCTGGACCATTGTATTATATACCATTGTAACCTAGACCATTTTACCCTATACCAATGTAACCCTATAATTTCTATTCCATTGTATCTATACCTTCTTACTTTCACTATTGATTATTTTACTTTTGTGCCCCTCACTAATTATGATCCTGATTATGATTCACCGGCATTTTGTATACATTCAAAGACCATTCTCTAAGGAAATTTTTTCTAACAATATTGTTAGATTATTTATTAGACAAGTTTACCTAGGTGTGTAAACATATTTTCTTTTCCTAATTGATGATTCCTTTAGGCTTATTTTACACTATGTAATAACCTATTCTTATTTTGCTACTTCTTGGTATTTACTACTACCTTAATATGGTTATTACATTACACCTGTTGCAGTTGGTTTAACTATCATTAGAACTCTTACCTATGAAAGTGAATATCCTTGGATAAGTGGTACCTTGTTCCATTGTTCATATTGTGTTTCCATTTATTATCCTAAAAACACAAAAAAAAATGTTAGAAAATGAAAAAAAAATAACAAAAACATTGTCAGCTAGTGAAGATTGACTAAAAATCTCCATGAAAGTTATAAATTCATCTTCTATATACATCCTATCCAATCTGCATCAGTGTATGTCTTTAGAGTAAATTATTTACTCCTAGGGTACCATAAACCATACTCTATTATGCTCTTGAGATATCTTAAGATCCTTTTGACTACTTTCAAGTGATATTTTATGGGATCAGCTTGAAACCTTCCTACAAGGTCCATTGCTTGCATGATATTAGGCCTAGAAGCAGTAGAGTATAAGAGACTTCCAATCATGGATCTATATAAAGTTTGATCAAATTTTGGTGAGTCTTCTTGTTTACTTAACTTGCATCCATTAATCATTGGAGTAATAATTGGCTTACAATCCTACATATCAAACTTTCTTTGCATATCTTCAATCTATTTTGCTTGTGAAATGAATATCCCTTCATTAATTTGGTTAATTTATAGTCCTAATAAGAAAGAAAGTTCTCCCAACATTGAAATCTCAAACTTAGTCTTCATAGCATCTACAAAATCTCTACTCATGTTGTCATTGTCAAAACCAAATAGTATATCATCAACATAGACTATTACTAGTAATTGATGAGTGCCATCTGTCTTCATATATAAATTACTATCAACTATGCCTCTTTTGAAGCCTTGGCTTAATATATACTTGTCTAATCGATCATACCAAGCTCTAAGATCTTGTTTAAGACCATATAAATCCTTCTTTAGTTTGTAAACATAATCTTGATTACTTGCCATTAAAAAACCTTCAGGTGGCTCAATATAAATTTTTTCATTTAAGTTGCCATTTGAAAAATTTAGATTTCACATCTATTTGGTAAGCTTTGAAACCTTTGAAGCTTGCATATGATAGAAAGAGTCTAATTGCTTCCATTCTTGCTATTGACTTTGGCATCATTGAATTACTTGCTCCACTATCTACCATGTAATTATATACAAAGGAGTCACTAATGATCACATAAATGTAGAAGAGAGGAGGTTTAACCACATTATTTGATTGTTCTTCATTAGGTCCTTTGGTTTCATTAGTGAGAACTACCTTTTTCTCGCTTGGTGGCTTATCTAAAACATTGATTTTGACAAACCTTCTTGAAGGATATCCATCTAACCAAGCATAGAAAACATGTCCCACATTGGCACACTCACATTGGAATTTTTCATTTGTTTAAAAATATTGATGGGAAACCCACCAACCTTCGGTTTTGCTTTGGGAGCCATAATCATACTTTGAATTTGTGAGTTTTGGGGTATAAAGGCATTCCCTTAGTTCTAATTCTTTTAAACTATTGGAACCTTTGGAGCAAAAATAGGTTCACTTGTCTTTGATAGTAATGGATTAATAGTAAGAGGCTCTTTGGCTGCTTCTTGATTACCATATATGTTTCTTCTTTTGAACCTTGTATTAGCTACCACTAAAATGTATGCTTGCGTAGAACTAGCCTATTAATTGAGTACATAACACTCTTCATGTTCATAATTAACCATTATATCACCCAACTAGTTTGGTCCTTCATTAGGCCCTTGTCCTTGTTGAGGATCTTCCAATTTTGTCATCATGCACACCTCTATGTTTTAAGCCATAAGAGCTTGATTGAATCCATATCTAGCACCATGTTGACATTGATCATTGAAATCCTAATTGAACTCCATGTTTGGGATAATGGATTGATTGAAAGACTGATTCCAAGGCATAATACCCTCACCTTATTCAGTAATTTTGTTATGAGTAAGGACCAAAGTGTTGAAAGTACTTGAAGAATTTGGATTAAAATTATTTTATCTGGTATAGTTAGGTTGGCCTTGGCCTTTGCCTTTTCCTTAGAGGTTTCCTTTGTAAGGTGGCCTATTTTCTTGGTAAAACTATTGTTGAGGTTGAGATAAAGCTTAATAAGGTCTATTTAATTGGGTTTTCTACCTCTTCACATTCACCAATTTATTTCCCAAGGATTGGAACATGATCTTAAGCTCTTAGAAGTCTTTGTGCTCTTAGGAATCACTAGATTAATGAGTTGAATCCTTTTTCTACTTTGGTGTAGGTATGGCAGCAAGTGTTTACATAGGAGTAATGGAAGTAAGGGGAGTAATGGCAATAGAAAGTGGTTGAATCTTAGGAAACAAATGTATTTTTGGCCTAGGTGTAATATTGGAATCTTGTACTAGACTATTCTCTAGTCTAATTATCACCTCATAAGCATTTGATAATGTGTTTTTCCCCATAGACTGAATCATTATTGTAATATCACTATTGATATATTTTAGATAGTAAATGAAATAATAGTTAAGAGTAGGCTTGCTAGAGACTAGAATCTTATCCCATGTCTTTTGAAACCTGGTATTGAAATCCTACATAACCTCATGAGGAGCCCTCTTGATGGTAATCAGTTGTTCAACAAGTGATAGGTGGTCACTCTTGTCTTCAAACCTATTACATAAGGCATCACCTAACTAATCCCATAATGTGGTGGAGTTAGAAATAAGGTTTAGATACTAATCTAAACCCTTGCCCTTGAATGAGATGGCCAATAACCTAATAGCCATGTTTTTACAATAACGTCATGAATATTGTAAAAGTTGGTTATATCTCTAAGGTGTTCAGAAGGGGTTGTAGACTGGTCTCCCATTTTAAGTTTGAACGCTCTCTCCATTATGTGAGTAACTTGTTTGTGTTGACATTTTCATAATTATGAACATCATCTCTCTATTCATACACACTAATTATTTTATGAGACCATTCCCATTTTCCTCTCTGCACAACAATCATGTTTCCTTTCATCAATTTTCATCTATTCCATATCTTAGGAGAATTAAATTTAGCCTAAAGTTCACATTGGATCTTGTTCCCATGGAACTATGTAGGTAGTGTCCACTTGCTTGGTGTAGCTAGAGTCAGGTCGGCTACCCCTTATTTTTGTTCTATTCCCCCCATTTGATTTATTTGTTTCATTGTCTCCTATAACCTAGGGGAAATTTTTGTTGTATTATTTATGTCTTTATTAACCTATACCAAGGGGAAACCTTATACCCATCATCCTTGTGTTATTGTACCAGTGTTGTTGTTACCTAACTTAGGGGTCACCCTGTCGCCAAGAATAACACCTCCATTACACCTACAAGAATAATTTTTTTTCATACTAACATTGTGATTAACCATTATTTTGGTATTTTTATTTGTATAGCTTAGTAGACATGCATACTAATTGATTGATTGCTTTATCTTATTGTTTTGTGTTTTTGTGTGTTTTGCTTATTGGGTTGTTAGCTTGTTTTGAGTGATTGTGTTTGAATACATTTTTTAAATGTTTTGAGTCTGGCCTTAACTTTGGATTGACTTATTTACATTTGTATTTGAATTGTTTTATATATTATTTATGTTTAGGTACACTCTTATTCTTGTTTAATTCTTGATGATCCATACCAAGGGGAAACCTTGTACCCATTGTCCTTGTGTTATTGTACCAGTGTTGTTGTTACCTAGCTTAGGGGTCACCCTGTCGCTAAGAATAACACCTCCATTACACCTACAAGAATAATTTTTTTTCATACTAACATTGTTATTAACCATTATTATGGTATTTTTATTTGTCTAGCTTAGTAGACATGCATATTGATTGATTGATTGCTTTATCTTATTGTTTTGTGTTTCTATGTGTTTTGCTTATTGGGTTGTTAGCTTGTTTTGAGTGATTGTGTTTGAATACATTTTTTAAATGTTTTGAGTCTGGCCTTAACTTTGGATTGAATTATTTACATTTGTATTTGAATTGTTTTATATCTTAATGATGTTTAGGTACATTCTTATTCTTGCTTAATTCTTGATGATCCATATCTTGATTTTCAGTTGATTACATTTTATATTTGACATCTATGTTTATCTTTTTATTTTCTTTTTCTTTTATTCAAACGTAAATGCTTACAACTTTGGTTTTAGTATTTTTTATCATTATCTTTAGTTTTAAATATTCACCTTTGAA